>JAOWAT010082227.1:0-10896 GCA_028571025.1 Longipedia americana
TGTTGTTGTTGCTGTTGTTGTTGTTGTTGTTGTTGTTGTTGTTGTTGTTGTTGTTGTTGTTGTTGTTGTTGTTGTTGATGTTGTTGAGGGTGGTGGTGGATTGGAACTTAATCCTCTTCTTCATCACTCTTCCCACTTGAACTCCTCTTCCTCCTCCTCCTCGTCCTCTTCCCTTCCCTTTTCCACCTCTCTTCTTCTTTTCCTTCTTCCCAAGGGTTAAGGAGAACCGAACTGATGTTTCTGAAACAAAGAAGACAGAAATAAAGTTGGACTTGCATTAAATAAGGGCTTCTCTATTACTAACAAGATTTGTTGTTTTGTATAGTTAGGGTACAGACTAAGTTATTTAGTAAAGTTTTGATATGACCTGTACCAAGGTGGTACCACCCAGAAAAGTTTAATAAGGGTAAAAAATTATGGCCTGGTGAAGAAAATCTCAAAAATGACATCACCCTGCCGAGCGCTGGGCAACAAAAGTTTACTTCATAAAATGACATAAAATGGGGCCTTATTAAGTGGAAAAAAGCCTGTAATGAAGTGAACTTAAACTGCCCAGTGCTCAGAGAAGTAAAGTTTTTTGAAATTTTTCTTCACCAAGCCTAATTTTTTACCCTTAATATCTTTCCCAGGTGGTGCCACCCTGGTCTGAGCAACTATCTAATTTACTCCTGCCCCTACTATAGTGTTTCTGGTTTCATACAATATTTATTGTTTCGAATAATATTTGGTGGTTTTGTATTAATATGAACAAATTGCAATTTCCCGAATTTTTAAGAAATAATTTTTACAAACAAAAAACATTGTACAAAACAACAAACATTGTTGAAGATGGAGAGAAGAGTCCAAACATTGAACATTCTTTATTGGATCTTTAGAACAAACAATGAGAAGAGTCATATTTGAATAATTTTTAGCATTGACAAATCAATAAAAATGGTAACATAGACATTTGCATGAATAACATAATGGCAGGCTTAATGCATTTGTGTATTGATTGAGCCAAGAAATTTGGTTAAATCTTGAAAGAGATTTGAGTTTACTACAAGATTAAGGAAACATGCAATTGATCCACCAATGACAAATCTGGAAGTATCTCTCAACTTGTCATAATCCTGTATCATTGGATATTTTGAAGGTTTTGCCAATATATTGTGATTGTTGATACATTTTTTATGTTTTCAAAACCCTTCAAAATGTACAAAAACTGGCAGAATGTTCCAAAATATTCAACTATTCAAGCCTATGACAAAAAGTGACTCATATAAATGTGTTGATTATAATACAAGCCATGTTTCTATCATTATTTGTTCTAATTTTTCAAATTCTAATACTAGGGTGTTTCAGATCGAAAAAAAGTACTCTCAAAAATTTTGGCTCCCAGTTCATTTTAAAGATTTTTTTATGCTGATTCCAACCATGTAATTATTTATTCAAAATTACTTCATAGAAGAATCGTGCTACCAAGCTTTAAAAGTTCCCGATTTTGGAGCTGTTTCCCGTAATTTGAATCCATTTTTAATCCGCAAAACTTCCTCCAGTGCAAGTTCATAATTTTCATTCGCATTTTGTAAGAGAAAATTCTTATTTTTCTCTACCGTAATGCAATATTCTTACAGTTACAGCTGATTGATCAAAAGAAAGGTTGAGAATAAATTTTCGTCCGTTACCATTCTGGCTTTCAGGACTCAAATTCATCTGCAGGCTTTAAATAGTGAAATTTAATGCGTATATTATTTCCAAATTTTATTTGGTGAATATGCTTATTAACAAGAATTTGAAGAAATCTTTCACAAAAAAAAACTTATGCAAATAAAATACACAAATTTTCATAAAAATACGGAAAATTGAGTTGAGGCTTTACTTTTTTTAGTAATATTCTTATTCGCACTAAATAAATTTTGAAAATCTGAGCTTCGTATTCTTATAAAGTGAGTGTTACGTTATCCTGGAAAAATTTATTTAAGCTTGAAGCTAGATTGTTACGTCTACTTATTCTAAAGCCATGTATAAAGTCTTTTCAATTTTCACGCTCAAAAATATCACACTAAATTTTTTATAAGCAATATCCTGAATGGTTTTAACCTAAACATTTTATTATTAGGATGCTTATTTGTTACTAAATAAATTGGGCATATTAATTTAGGATGCTTACAAAATTAATGCTTATCAGAAAAAAAGTGTGCAATGCATATCCATTAAGAACAAAAAGTAAAATTTTGCTGTATAACATCCTGATCTATTTAGCTCAAAATTCTCTTAATTTATTCCAATTTGGGCCTACCTGAGACTGGTATAACATGTATTATAATTTATAAGAGTGTCTGAGTGAACCGGAGAAAATGGAACAATAAAATACGTTAAAAATTTTCTGAGATGGTCGAGAAATATCGAATTTCAAAAGCTTGGTGTAACAATTACCCTTTTATTCTACGCATTTTAATTTTGTAAACGCACCAGAGGAAGCGTCGAAATGGAAAAAACGGCTTTAAAAATTCGGGAAATGTCCTGAAAATGACGAAACTTTAAGGGCTGGTAGCACGGTCCTCGTATAACGAGACCTTGAAAAAATAAGAACAGATTTGGAATCTGCATGAAAAATTTGATAAAATGAGCTGGGAGCGAGAATTTTCTGGAATTTTTTGAAACACCCTACTAATACTCTAATTATTTTTCTTCTTCTCCTTTAGAAGTAAATTTTGGTTCAATTTGAATGTGTTTTTAATTTGCAGTTGATTTTGCTAAAATCCTCTAATTTTTTTAATTATGGTAAATTTGACCAGTTAAAAAAAGTGCTGCAATGAACAGTGACAGAAAATTTTCTAGATCAGTACAGCCATTAATATACATTAAAATGATTTTTTGGGAATTGTTCTGTTCCACATGAACGCTCAGTCAAAGTTATGTTAACATTTACAAACAATGAGAAAAGTATTTATTTACTTCCTTCAATTTTATCAAATTATGGGGAATCTTGTCAACTTCAAAATTTTAGTGAACATTATTTCAATAGTTACGCTATTAATAATAGTATTATTAATTGAATTTTGTGTGTCAAATTTAACATATCACATCATTTGACCTCATTAAATCAATTAAATTCAAAGAAATTGTATTTTCCTCAATATCTATTTTAAAAGTGAACACAAAATGAGAAAAGAATTTACATACTACCTTCAATTTTATGTCATTTTTAAAGAAAAAAAATTCAATGGTAATGTTTATTAAATTGTATATGAAATATAATGCATTACATCATCTGTCTTAATAAAATCGATTAAAATCACAGAAAATGTTTTTCCTCAAGATTTATTTTAAGTGTGTCTGTAGATTACTTTTCTGTGGTCATATTTTTCTTCAATCCATTAATTCTTCACTAAATGAGGCGTCCTAGCGGAATTGGGTGATAAAAAAATTTTCCGTCATATTTTGAGCACTTGATAATTCACTTCTATAACATATTTTGTAACTTCATACAAAATTTCAGGTTCTAAAAGTGCTCCAAAATTCCCCTATGTAGGAAACAATGTTGAAATTTTCCAGTTTTATGAAGTAAACTGAAAATTTAAAATGCAACTTTCTCAACTTTGAGATTTTTTGCTCATCACCGATATCCCCTGGGATGCTTCAAATATGTTTGATTCACTTTTGGTTGAATAAATTGTCCAACTTAAGATACTAACTGTTCTCTTCTTCTTCCTCTTCTTCTATTTAAAGTCTTTGCAGATTGGACATCTTCTTATAAGTTTTATTCACATCGCTCTATGTAATAACAACAGATCATAATAACATTTTTGATTTCAATGCCTAGGTTATGTAAAATTAACTAGAATTTTGCACTAACTTTATATAAATGCTCAATTTAGCCAATGGGGCCCCGGGGATGACTTTTAGATTTTATTTTTTTTTCACTGTTTTTTGCACTGGTTTCATTTTGGTCAGACACTATTCATACAAATACAAAGCTCTTTAAGAGTGATCAGACCAGTCAAAAAACATTTCACAATCAATTCTATTCAAATGGTACAATGTACTAGGTCCGCTTTTGCAGGCTACTTTTGAGGATTTTTCATGACAATTTTCAGTTTTTGGTGTTTAGTGAGGACTTTTACATTAATTTAATGTTCACAACTGAAAGATAGATGCTATTCCAAATTCACTTAATAATTGATAGATATTTTCAATCATGCTTAGAAAATATACCCCTACAAAGATATTTTATTTACTAAATACTACTACTCCGTCCCATCAAAATTGGCCGGACAGAAAAACCAGGAAAATCACCTCTATTGATCTGGAATTTTCTCCATTTTTAAAATGCATATTGGAAAAAGTAATGATTTTTCAAGAAACTAGAGAATCTCTAGTTTCTAAAACACCCTTTAGATTTATCATAATGTCACTTTAACTCAGACAAAATTAAAGATTGAGATAGGCAGTTTTAAAAGTTTTCCCGTCCGGCCAATTTTTTCAGGACGGAGTAGTACTACTTTGTGCAAAATTTGGGTGACTGTAGAGCGATGTGATTATCAACAAATAATAAATTTGGTATCATTATTGGTTCAGTCCATTTCAAGTGGATGAAGTAGTACATAAATCACAAATTAGAAAATTAATGTCATCAATACGTAGTGTAAATTATTTAACATGGAAGATGTTGGTACATACGTTGATCTACAGACACACACAATACAGTGTGAACTGTTTTGTTTCTACCAAGTATTTAATAAAAGCCAACAAAGAGATCAACAACTTCTCTATAAGTGAAAAAGATCTCAAATTTTATTTTATAATTAGGTTGGTAAGTATAAAAGTTTGAAATTTTTAAGAATAGAGTTAGACAACATGTCAAAAGATGTTTAAGTATTTTTTCCTTTAGACTTTCACTTATTATAGCCAAATAATAATGGCTCTAATAATAGGTCAGGGCTCCATTATAACTCTAAACTGATACTATCTATTGTTGAATTTAAATCAGTCAAATGATGTGAAGCTATAGTTCATTTTAAGGGAAATTTACTTGTGTGTCAGGAATAATTTGACTAAAACTTAAAGGAAATTTGAGTTTACTACAAGATTGACTAAACATGCAATTGATCCACAACGAACAATTGTGAAAGTTTTTCCCAACTTGTCATACTACCAAATGCTCAAAATGAAGTCATTGGACCTGTTTAGATGGAAATTTTTGAAGGTTTTGTTAGTTTTTGTATATTGTGATGGGTTTTCAAAGCATAAAAATTTATGAAAAATGACCAAGAACTGGCAAAATCTTCCAAATTATCCAACTAAACGGGTCCAATGACTTCATTTTGAGCATTTGGGAGTGTAGCAAGTAGGGAGAAACTTTCAAAATTGCCATTGGTGGATCAATTGCATGTTTAGTTAATCTTGTAATTAATTGAAAGTTATAGACTAGAAAGTTCCTCATACATTGATATTTTTGTGTGCAATGAAAGGATATGCTGTATATGGTTGGCGGCTTTGCTGCCAAAGATGACTGAAACACAGAGGTTTCCTAGCTCGCCTGGAGTGAAGAATCAAAATATCCATTTTTGAGGTTATTTTCAGCTATTTTGCATCTCAAGTGGATACCAATTAAGGTTCTATGTTATTGCAGATAAATATAATTTGAAAACATGGGTAAAGTGAAGCTCAAACATGGGTAAAATTCACAATATTGTCATTTTGGGCCTGAAATAGCCCATTTTTTTACATTAAATTGAAAATTGTGAGTTTTCCGGAGGTTGTGGACACCAGGAATGCATTCAGCAACCTAAAATTTAGTTAAAATGACCCCTCTGACCCACGGCCTCTGGCGGCCAAAAAAGTTGCAGCACTTTTTGTTAACCCTTTGACTACGAGGTTTTCTGATGAAAAGTGACCCTTAAGGACGTTTGATACGAAATTGTATCAAAATTTTGGCTGTCATAAGGTTCGGAAAAAATGCCTTTAGATATGCCAAGGATTTTTCTTTATATTGAAAGTCCAATATTTGTTTTAATTAAGGAAAAAAATCAATGTACCTAAATTTACTACAACCAATATTTTTTCAACCCAAAGTGAAAATTTCATTTTTCTGTTCAAAATATTCTCGGCCAGAGATGCATGATACGAATTCGATTCAATCGTACACAAAATTTGAAGTCATATTTGCTAAGAAATCAACAAATATTGTCAATGTCAATTTTTAAGCAGTCTTTAGTCATATAATTTATGTTTTTCATTTCTAAGCCATTTTCAATTTTGATCTTTAGTCAGAACTAGCAGAATTACCCGGCGTTGTCCGGGATTAGAAATATATACCTTGGCATATTTTGTTATCTCATGGAAAATAGTATATATTGTGAGCTCAGGCAGAGTCCTCGCCCCCATTACAATTGTGGTAAGGTCCCAAAGGCCAAAGTTTTTTGAGCACTCCCAGTTTTACATCCTGTCAAGAATTTTCAATTCTGGTCCCAAAAATATCTTAAAAGTGATTTTTGAGGTGCCAGGGGCCAAAATTTGACACATTTCAGCACTTCCGGATTTACTTCAGGTCTAAGTAAAATTAATTTTGGGTTAAAAACCATCAAAGAAGTGATTTTCTAGGTCCAATGTCTCAAAATATGCAATTTTTGAGCACTTCTGGTTTTACTTCTGGTCTTGAACTTTCACTTCCGGTCCCAAAAACATCATAGAAGTGATTCTCTAGGTCCAAGGTCTTGAAGTATGCAATTTAAAGCACTTCTGGTTTTACTTCCGGTCCCAAAAACCTCTTAGAAGTAATTTTTGAGGTCCAAGGGGCAAAATATGCCATTTTTGAGCACTTCCGGTTTTACTTCCGGTCTAAAACTTGCACTTCTGGTTTCATAAACATTTTTGAGGTCCCAGGGACCAAAATATGCCATTTTGGAGCACTTCTGGTTTTGCTTCTAGTCCAAAAATTTCACTTCCGTTCTCAAAAAACATCATAAAAGTGATTTTGGACGTCTCAGGGGTCAAAATTATGCAATTTTTGAGCACTTCCGGTTTTACTTCCGGTCGGAGCGCTTCCGCTTCCGGTCTAAAACCCTCCCCTGGCCATCAGGGGCCCACCCACCAAGTTTCATCCAAATTGGACCAAAGGCCTCAGAATGCATAAGGAACAGACAGACAGACAGAGATACAAACATTGTGATTTATTCATATAGATTGTCCATGTTTAAATACGTGCTGAGTTTTTATATTTTGTTGGAAAGCTGAGACTTTGAACTTTTCAAAAATATGCAGTTCAAGAAGGTCTATAGCTCCACAAATACCGTATTTCATTCTAAATCGGTCCTAACCATGCTAAATCAGGACTAAGGTCATGATACAATAGTGAAGGAGAATATAACAAAACTGTGCCTTGATTTTTTTACATCAGGCTAAATTGCATTAGAATTGATTGGTAAATGTGTGAAAAATGTTAAATTTGAAGTATCTTCATGAATTTTGGTCAAAAATTGTGATTTCAGATAAAAATTGCAAAAAGATATCAGATTTCAGTAGTGATGGTTTAATGTTATTAATATTAAAGCCATTTATAATCGGGCAATTTTTCCACTGACATTTTAATAGAAATTTTCTAAAAACACAATTTTTGACCAAAATTCGTGAAGGCACTTCTAATTTCTAATTTAACATTTTTCACACGTTTACGAACTGATTTTAATGCAATTTAGCCTGATGTAATTAAATCAAGGCGAACTTTTGATATATTCTGTTCAGCGGTCGTTTGCAACTGTATCATCGCTTTTTTGTTGTCAGATGTCAAAAACTTTACTTTTTACTGGAAAATGTGTAAAAATTCAGTTTCCACCAAACAAACCATATTTTCCAGTTTTCTTGAAAAAGCATATGAATGCCCAGATTTTATGGCGTTTAATGGGTTAATCGTCAAATGACAAATCTGAAATTTTGTTCTAGACAATTTCCACTTACATCCCAGTTCCATTGAAACGGTTTCCGTTAGCAACACATTGGGCATTTTCAAGATTTTAAAATTCCAATTTTTCCAATTTTTTACTTTTTTGACTTTGCAATGTTTACAGTCCTAATCAGCTGACTGGATTGTTTACTGAAATGACGTCACAGAAGGAAACAAACAATCAACAACAGCAAAACGCATTTTTACACGTCTAACTTCAAAGATTTCGGAATTCTTCTCAAAAATTGCCATTTTAGAGATAATTTACTGCAATGAGATGGAATTGGATAATCGGAATACTTTTTCTGATAGTTTATTCACATGAAAAAGAAGAAAGGCCATTCATTTCAGAGGGAGAATGGTAAGAAAATCAATTTTGTTCATGTCACAAAAATTCAAGAAATATTTCGTTGGGATCACACAGCTTTTTAACACGTTTTGGATCCTAATTTTAGGATTTTAGACATTGTCAAAAAATGGTCAAAAAAGCATCAGAAATTAAAAGCCCTCTAATCTCATTGATCAAACCATTTTGGAACTACAAAAAGATGCATTTTCTTGATGTCCAAGACATGCCCAACTACAACCAAAATCCAATAAAACTTGGGATGCTTTGGAAAATGACATTTGTACAAATGTTTGACTTTGTTTCAGGACAACTTACACCGGAGACATCCTGGCCAAACCCGGTCCTTGTAATTTGGAAATTCTGGATAATACACTTTCAAATGAAGAATTCTTATCAAAGTAAGTCTCTGTACTCTTATCAAATAAAAATTTGTCACCCTAGAAATTTTATTTTTTACCTTTCCTTCCTTCCCCGTTTCAGATACGCTTACAAACAACCATTTGTAGTCCGGGATGCTTCAAACAATGATGTAAGTACAACCATGATTAAAATTCCCTGCAACAATATATCATTCCTATGCCCCTGAAGAGGGCGGCAATGAAAATTTCCTGGACCGAGGGTGCCCAAATCTGCCCAAGGGCCTTTGGCCCGAGGGCAGATTTGGGGGCCCAAGGTCCAGGAAATTTTAAATTGCTGCCCGATGAAGGGGTATAGGACTGGTATTCCTATTTAAAAAACTTTTTACATGCTACATTTTCCCAGATTTTTTCATCATTGTTCACTGACCGGGCAGGAATATCCATTCCTTACCGGTAAGGAATGGATATTGTTTCCCTGTTGTGAGGAATGGTGAAAAACATAGCTAATTTCTACATTGGAAATATACATTCCTTTTGATAGGAATAATTATTTGTGAAAATCTTTATGCTATAGCACTAAAGCTGCGTGTCAGTTTGACAACATTTTTTGGTCCTTGGACACAAAAATATAAATTTCGAAAAAATACTTCCTACAAGAAGAATAAAAATGATGATGAAAAACTGATTTGTTTCATATTCATGGGGAAATAACACTGTAAGTTTTCAAAAAAAATTTGTGTCCAAAATGTGGTTTTGAGTTCAAGGACACAAAATAAAAAAAAATCGGGAAATTATTCTCTACAAGTAGACTCAATATGAACACCAATAAGATTATTCCTTTCATATTTATGGGAAAATGCAAACTTTCAATAATTTTGCATTTTTGTGTCCACGGACTCAAAACCAAAAATTGTTGCCAAACTGACGCACAGCCTAATTAAAAGTAATAATCCTTTCTTTTCATCATAAGAATTACTTGCAAGGATGCAGGCTTTTTTTCAAAAACTTTTTCAAAAATTTTCGAAAAACTGACTGAAAATTGCCAAAACTCGGAAATACGAAATTTTTATATGTAATTTTAGTTAAAAATTTTCTAAAAGCTCAGTGAGAACAATGCTTTTTCCGACATTTTATGCAAGATTTTGATGAATTTGACACTTTTTCGTGCAGAAATGACTCTATTTCTCTATCAAAGTAAATATTTTTGTGAAAAAAAGTTTTTCAAAAATTTGCCAACTGAGCAAAACTTTTCCAGAACTGAGCAATTTTTTCAAAAATGTGAAAACTGAGAAATAAGAAATCTTTAGATTTCTGGACCTTCTATAAGTCAGTGAAAGCAAACCTGGGATGATAAAACAGACAAAAGTTCAATTTTTAAAATTTCTCTCTTGTGTAAGCTTCAATTCAGGTTCACAGTTCATCAGTCACATACCAAATCTCTAAAACTTAAAAGGCCTTTCTTTTAACTGTTCGAAGAAAAGAAAATTAAATTTATTACGAGGAGAAGCTTCGTCAGTGATTGTCATTTTCTCACCTCCTCCTAAGGTAAAAATTGTTCAATAACTTTGTCAATTTTAAAGATATCGATTTGAAATTTTGTAAGTAGGTTCCTTAGAATGTTTTTCAAAAAGTTTTTTAACCTCGTGGCGCGGGTCCACCCCATGGGTAAAACATTCAAGAATTTTGAAAAATGTTCTTTTTGCATAAAATTTGTAAATTTTCACAGAAATGTCATTTTCCGAAAAATAAGCACAAAAGCCGTGCACAAACAGTGAATTTTTACAAATATGAAAATAATTTTCTAAAGAGTCTGAACTAGGAAGTAATATTTTGAATTATGAAGGAAACATTTGTTGAAACTTACAAAAATACCAAGAATTTGATAAAAATTCAAATACAAGCACAATAATGGTTGCTATATCACAAAAACAATTTAAATATCCAACATCTAGTGGTTGATTATCATGTGATGAACTTCTATCCATCCTGGAGCTCCGCCATAAGCTGAATTGCGCGCTTAATCGAATAACATTAACCCTGATCATCATGCGCTAATAAGGTTAGATAAACCATCACATGACAATAATGGTTAAACCCCCTCCTCCACCCTCAAGAAAATTGGTATTCCTAGACCTGCGTCATCCGCAGGTAAAAATAAGGGGCGGCCACTCTCAATACTCTTTGTATGTAGTATTAACGAAGCATATGTCGATTTGGATGTAGATCACAGGACTAAATCTGAGAAAAAAATCATTTCTTGA
>JAOWAT010082338.1:0-10895 GCA_028571025.1 Longipedia americana
CCATTTGGCGGGGGTAAAGTGGGGGTTCTGGGGGGTCATCATAAAATAACATTTTTTTCTATTGACCATATGCAACTTTCCCCGCCATTGCTCAGAAGATTCCTTTCATTTTGGTTTTGACGATACCCCCTGATACCTATAATCAGGCTTTTTTGACCAATTGATTTCCAAAACTGAGGAGTTTTTTTGCAAAACTCAGAAATACGGTATTTTTAGGCACCATAAATCAGATTTTTGAAGAAAATGTGTCGATTTTAAGGCTTAATTTTGGAAAAATGAGTACAGTTTTTGGAAAAATGAGAAAATTTTACCAAAACTGAGCAAATATTTCCTAAACTGAGCAAAATTATACCAAAACTGAGCTTCAAAAATGCAAAAACTGCAATCTACAAAATTTCAAGGGAATGGTGGTTTCTAGAAACTTGTCAAAAAAGCCTGCTAATGATTTAAGAGAAACTTTTGAAGTTTAAATTTTATTCTGCACCTGTATAAAAATGTGTACTTTTACAAATCTAAAAAGAGTATAGTTCTTTGACCTGATTTTTGGATGTTATTTTGAATTTATTCAAAAAGTAGAATAAGAATTTTATTTTATTTATGTTTTGTAGCTGGATTTAACAAAAAATTTTACACAATTTTCTTTGAAATTCCAGCTGACCTCAGCTTGATTGAGACCCGATAATTGGAGGCAAAAGCAATCTGACTGAATGTCTGGTGGGAAGAAATTCCAGAGAATATCCCAGGAAACTATCATTTGATTGCAATTTTTGAGGATATTAAGATTGGATTTCATACTAATTTGAGTTGATCCAACAAACAATTGAGAAATTCATATGATCCTTTTTTGGAGGCATTTTTTCCATGTGAAAAATAAATTGGATGCTTAAAATATGAAATAAATGGTAAAAAGCCACTTTAGATGTCAAAAAGATATTTTATCATACCTAATCATTTCAAAAGTCTGATTTGATTCCTCATATTGTCTAAGAGGGTACGTCCCTTCACTTTAAATATGTTTCATACAAAAAGAAAAAAGGAAAAGACAGGACTCAATTTTTCATCAAGTAGAAATTACGGAGAATTAAGATACATTTGCTACTAGGGTCCGGACTAATTTCAAAAGGTATTGAAATTTGGGTGTATGACCCTCAAAAATTCAATTAGGTCATAAAAAGTTGTCATGCAAAATTTTTTTCCCATATTTAAAGTCAAATTTTCCGTCGCTGGGTGTTAAAGTCTGAAAATGAGCTTCAATCAAAAATGGCAAAAAAAATTGTATTTAGAGGGTAGATATGAATTTGCTTATGAAGTAAAGAAATGCTCAGCAGGTTCAAGTACAGTGTTAGCCATGAAGAGAGTCTTAAACTGGGGAGTGGCTTTTTGAAAAATTTTCACTAATAAGTTGGGGCCCAAACTTTGACCACAGTCGTATGAGGTCCCCTAGTTTTCCCAATAAACTTTTCAGAACAATCTGAGAACTTTTTTGAATTTCCATATTATTTCTATTGGAAAAAATGTAAATAAACAAAAGAGACAGTCTTGTTTGTTTTCATTTTCTTCAATGTTTCCAATAGAAATATGGAAATTCAAAAAAGTTCTCAGATTGGGCTAAAAAATTTATGGGGAAAACTAGGACCTCATAAGACTGAGGTCAAAATTAGGGCCACACTTTTAGTGAAAATTTCTCAAAAAGCCACTCCCCAGTTTAAAACTCTCTTCATGGCTAACACTGTACTTACTAGGGGCAATAAAATTGGTCACTTTATTCCTAATTTTTTCGAGTTAGAGTGCAAAAAGTGCTATTTTTTAAATAAAAGTTGTGCACAATTTTTTTGATTAAAATTTAACAGCTCTTCCCAGAGGAAGAAAAATGTTACATTTTGAGCTCTAGCTCGAAAAAATTACTAATAAAGTGGCCAATTTTATTGCCTCTAGTAGGTACTTTGACCTGCCCAATCATTTTTTGGTTCATAAGCAAATTCATATCTGCCCTGTACATACGATTTTTTGGCCATTTTTGATTTTTACCCTTTTTGGGCTGTAACTATCCAGCGACGAGACTTTTTTCAAATTTTTCTTCATGAATCTTAATATTTTGTGAGAATACACATTTAAAAAATATTTCCAAGGCCCGGTGGCCATTTTTAATGATTCACTACATAAAGAAGTCCGGGCCCTAATCATTACTTGCTCTGAATGTCCATATAACTTTCAATAATGATCAATATCTAAGGATAGATGATTTTTTTGAAAGGTTGCAACATATCTCAGCAAAAAGTATATCCCATTTTGATAAGATTTGAAGCATTACATTTTTGATATCTTGTTTGTATGTACTTCTCAGCCCTTGTACTAATACTCATGAAAATTATCAAATAAGAATATAGAAACACTTCACTTAGGTTTTCCTACATATCTCGATGCTCAATGCAATAATACAAGATCTATATCCAATAATGTCGAATATTTATATTTATGATAGATACATTTAATACTTTAGATAAGAAAATAAAGCTAATTTTCTAAATTTCTAATGTCTAAAAATGGATAAATATTGTGAATATATAAAGTTCTTGGTTACTGTACAATGAATGACAACAGTTCAATACTTGTTTTCTCCCATAAATAAATTTTAAATCAATATTGTATGGTTACTGAGGATTTTCACAGGTATTCAAGTTACATTATTATGAGCTGCACAATTTATTTTCAGAATTATTGATATAAGGCTCTTGAACGAATGAATAAAGATGTTATTTGTATTTTAAGACTGAAACTGTGTAATCTCCAAAGACTTTTGGAGATAAAGTCGGTGGATATCCAATGATTTACACTCCTGAATATCTTTGGAGATCACTATTGTTAATGATTACACTCCTGAATGTCTTTTGAGTTCATTGCTGTTAATGTATTCATGCAAAATTTTCATTGGAAATTTTGTGTGAATTCCTTAGAATCACCAAAATTCTCCAGTCTGAGTGACAATATTTCACTTTGAATATTTTTACTGATACTTCTTTCATAGAATTTGCTCTTGATCATAAAGCCAAATATCATTTCTAATAATAAATTATTGTTAATTTTTGCACCAAGTACACAAGAGTAAGAGATCTTTCATTTAGCAAAGCTGTAGATATGTGAAGTATCAACAAGTGCCAAATTGATCTGCTTAAAGAAACAGTTTTGTTAGATTATAGAAATATTTACAAATTTATCTTTACTTCACCATCATAAAATTGGAGATGGTAAATAATGTATTATAAAGTATATTAACATGTTTGTTCAATTCTTTTAACAACTAAGTCAACTTAGGGTTTAAATGTTTGTTTGAAACTAATTCAGATGCAATTTTTGGATTCAAAATTAAAATTGAGAGATTAAAATTCGGGAAAAATACAGTGTGCATAGAAATAGAGTATGTACCACTGAGTAGGGCCAATGAAAATTATGGCTTTCCAGCATGTTCATAATTGTACTACATATCATTACATGAAAATCATGTGTTCAGGGCTTCTTTTTAACCAATCAAATTTAAAATTCATTCATGTTTTACAATTTAATTTCATTGTTTTCTTTTCTTTACTACAGATTTACGCAAATAGTGAGCTCTCTCCGAAAAAGGAAAAACTAATCGATGAAGAATTTCCCCTTTAAACACGAAAAATGATGAAAAATTTTCATCCATTACAATGTCCTGTAGGCCCAAAATGTAAATATTGAACGAATTGGCCCTACCCAGTGGTACATACTCTATATTCCCAAATATTATTTTGAATCCAAAACTGCATCTGCATCGGATGCAGATTCAAACTAAATTTTCAACCTCTAAAATTCCAAAAATTGACATGACAAAATTTTCCTGGAATTTTTCTATGAAAAACTTTAAGGAAAACTTTTTTTCTCATTTGGATAAAACTTTCGAAAGCAATGAATTTTCTTTCTCTGGATGAAACTTTATAACCGTTGGCTTCCAAAGTGGTCTGGGACGGATTCCTATTGTTGTTGTTGCACATGTTGATACTTCTTTCTACAAGTCTGGTACCAGTGACTGCTCAGTTTATTTTTGGAGGTAAATATTTTTCCACATAATTCACACGGATACTCAGCTATCATGTGCTTATCTTCAATATGTCTCCTCAGATTTTTCTGTATGATTTTTTTACAGTACGGACATTGATGCCATTTCCCTAAAAAAGAGAAAGGCAAAATGTCAATGTCGGTTACAATGGATCGTTACAGAGGTTGCGTGATACCTCTTGATCTGAATTACCCTGGTAGCATTGGCAAATTCAAATAAAGTTGAATCACGCAACCATACCGACCGATCAAATTGGCTTTCTCTCTCACAAAATTGATAAAAGTATTTTCTAAAATATATCTAAATTCATTATATTTTAGAGAAATACTTGCTAGAATTTTATGATTGAAAAAAGCTTGTTAGTAGTGCAAATGAATAGTGATAGAAGAAAAATGAAGCTAATGAAAGGTTAAATTATGTGGAAAGATACACCATAAATGTTAATCCAAGAAACAAGATCCTCATGATATTGAAGTGTCTGGTTAAAATACTAAATCTACACACCCAGTGCTGTATTTTTTACGTTTAGTTTTCACGTACAGTACTAGAAATCTATTCAATAATGGAATATTGTAGAAATTAAACACATATATAATTTTAAATTCTTATTATTCCTTTTCAAATCTAAACAAAGTTAATTTTACTTTGACAATGATATAATAAATCATTTTTATATGAAGACGAATTGGTTCAAAGGAACCAACCAAAGACACTTCAATTGGCTTAACTTTAAAAACACAAACTGCATGTAAGAAAGTTTTTTCACAGATGCTGTAAGAAAAAATTTGCTTGAGAACTTTCCTTTACAAATAATTCTTTCAAATTGAATTAATGACTTTTGATGTCAGTATCTTTTTAAAGACCAGATGATTCACTCTACTCTCTTAATCATCAATATGTTCTTCCTTTGTGATTGAACTGACCATTTTCTCATCATTTTCACTGTCACTCTCTTCAAAATTGTCTTTTTTAGTCTCAGATTTAGGTTTACTTAAAAAGTCATAAAATCCCCTTCTCCTTTTTTGCATAGTACTTTCAATTGATTTAAAACTAAGTAAGTGGCCAACCGGTGAAGCTTTAGTTTCTTCATTGAATATTTCTCTCAGATTATCAGTTGCAGAATATTCGGCCCTTCTCTTCAACACTGACCTTAATTTCAATAACTCAAGCTCTTCTATATTGGGCTCATGATTATGCTCTACAACTAGAATTAATAAATCAGAATTGTTTTCAATCTTTGCTTTGCCCGGGCAGGCTCCTTTTACTAATCTCTTTTCTGAACAGGACAACCATATACAGTCTTTCTTAGTGCCATATCTTGTATTTGGTTCTCTTTTACTTTTGTCCTTGGGTTCAGGGTTTTTTGTGGTTTTACTGTGGATTGCATAGCAATAATTATCGCTCAAGTATCTATTGGAGTTCTTCCTTTGACCTTGTATAATTTCATATCTTGACCCTGAAGAAAAGATAGAAAAGCTTTCGGTCAGAAATCAGAATGTGCATATTTAAAGAAAAAAATCTGTAATAGGTAAGCACAAATTCAATATCATTCTCAAACTATCCACATCCATAGTAAGAAAATTCTCTATTTTCATAATAAAAATATCTATAAAAATTAAGAATTAACCATCAAGAGTTAAAACTCAAATTTAATCATCCTCAGGGGTATCCTCAACATTATGTTCTATCTTCATAATAGAATCTTCTGCTTTCACCTCAACCCCTTTGCTGCTATCCTTCTCTTTATCATCATCTTTAGGTTGATGCATAAAATCATAGCAAGTTCTCCTCCTCTTTTGCATTGCACTTTCTACAGATTTAAAGGTAAGTAAATTGCTAACCGGAGAATCTTTAATTTCTTCTTCATATATCTTTCTCAAATTATCAGTTGCAGAATATTCAGCTCTTCTTTTCAGCATTGATTTTAATTTCAGTAATTCAAGTCCTTCCATATGAGGCTCATGATTATGATCTTTCAACTCAATTAATAATTCAGAATTATTATCAATCTTTGCTGTGCCTCGACATTTTGACCTAGACTTTTCAGAACACTTTAACAATACACAATTTTTTGTATGACTATATGTAGTGTTTGGTTCTCTTTTACTTTCATCCATAGGAGCATGGTCTGTTGTAAACTTCCTAACAACTGTGTAGGAGTAATTATTGCATAAATATCTACTTGAGTTCTTCCTATGACCTTGTATGATTTCATATCTTGACCCTGAAGAAAAGATAGAAAAAAAATCTGTCAGAATTTCTGCCCATTCAAACAGTATAAGATATAAACGAAATACTTTAAAATTAGGTTACCATCATACTAAAATAGAAATTTAGTTTCCTTTGAATTTGTTAGGGGAGATATTATTTCAAAATAATTCTAAATCTGATTCAATTGACAATTCATTTATTCAAAGAATAAAATATCATGGATATAAAAATTATTGGGTAAATACTTGCAAATTTAATCATCCTCTGGAGAATCTTTAACATAAAGGTTTTTCCTCATCCTCACTGCTATCCTTTTCTTTATTGTCATCTTTGATTTGATGCATAAAATCATAACAAGATCTCCTCCTTTTTTGCATTGTGCTCTGAATTGACTTAAAGGTAAGTAAATTGCTGACTGGAGAATCTTTAATTTCTTCTTCATATATCTCTCTCAAATTATCAGTTGCGGAATACTCAGCTTTTCTTTTCAGCATTGATTTTAATTTCAGTAATTCAAGTTCTTCCATATGAGGCTCATGATTATGATCTTTCATCTCAATCAAAAATACAGAATTGTTTTCAATCTTTGCAGTGCCTTGACATTTTGACTTATACTTCTCAGAACACTTTAACAATACACAATTTTTTGTGTGACCATATGTAGTATTTGGTTCTTTTTTACTTTTATCCATGGGTGGGGGATCTTTGGTGAACTTTCTTACAACTGTATAGCAGTAATTGTTACACTTATACCTGGTAGAATTCTTCTTGAAACCTTCTATCATTTCATATTTTGACCCTGAAGAAGAGATAAAATTTTTTAAGAATTTCCCCCAATTTTATAAAATACTTTAAAATAGGTTAGCACCAAATACTGTGGAATGCAGTTTCAACAAAAAGACTTGCTCTGATATTTTTGTTAAATTGAGTAAGAGTGAACAGCCCTAATGAAATTGTCAGTAATATTCATAATCCAATATTTTTTTCTAATTATTCAAGTGACATAATATTACTTAAAAACAATGATACTTCAAAATGCGGAGTTAATTATCATCAAAAATATCATCAACATGGTTTTTCTTAGCAATAGAAGTATTATTAGGTTTCTTCTCCTTTTCCTCCTCCTCATCACTAGCACTGCTATCAACTTCTTTAATGCCATCTTTAGGTTGATGCATAAAATCATAACAAGTCCTCCTCCTCTTTTGCATTGCACTTCGAATTGATTTAAAAGAAAGTAAATTGCTGACCGGAGAATCTTTAATTTCTTCTTCATATATTTTTCTCAGATTATCAGTTGCAGAATATTCAGCTTTTCTTTTGAGCATTGATTTTAATTTTAGCAATTCAAGTTTCTCTATATAAGGATCATGATTATGATCCGTCACCTCAATCAATAAACCAGAATTATTTTCAATCTTTGCTGTGCCTGGACATTTTGGGCCCTTTTTCTCAGAGCACTTTAACAAAATCTTATTTTTTGTGAAACCGTATGTTGTATTTGGCTCTCTTTTACTTTGATCCTTTGGTGCAGGGTCTTTAGTGAACTTTCTTACTATTATGTAGGAGTAATTATTGCCCAAATATAGTGTAGAGTTCTTCCTGGAACCTTCTACCATTTGATATCTCGACCCTGAAGAAAAGATGGAAAATTTCCAGTCAGAATCTTAACGAGTTTTTGGTTTTTAAAGGTTACTCCCACAAAGTGAAAAATTATAAGCATAAAAAATGTCTTAGATTAATCAAGGACTTGACTTGCAAGTGGAATAGCTTATCTGCAGGGTTTTAATTTTTGCCAACAACTTGATGTTCAAAGTTAAACCCATTCATTAATGTCTCATAACGGAATAAGAATACAATGATGGTCAAAGCTTGATGAGAAGGTAAATTGATTTCATACGAAGCTCTAGAAGATGACATTTTTTTCATTGAATCTAAAAATTAATGCCAAATATTGTTTTTGGCAAAAAATAATTTAGGGCTTTATAAAGAATTTAGAAGTAATAAGGAAACCAGGTATATTAAAAATAATCATTTTAGTATTTTTTTACTTCATTTCTATGGTACAAAGATCTATGATTTCTAAGAGAACTTTTTGATGCATATGGTTTGTTACAAAAGTCACAAAGATATTGAAGACTGTTGTCTGGTAAGAGTTGTCCTTGAAATTTTTGGTCAGAAGTTCCTCCCGTCCAACAGTCTGCAAGAAACAAGATAAAGTCTTGTTCAAAATTGGTCCAAAGCTCAGGATCGAAGACCTATTTTGTGAACACATCTTTACAATTCCAACTAACTTATTGATTTTCGGATTTTGTATGAATTACTAGTAATTCATGAATTTGTATTGAAATCTAGAAATCAATCATATTTTCACTCAATTCATTTCATAATCAAATTCTGATTTAGCTAAGTCATTGCCCGGGCATTTTTAATACTCAGGCTTTAACCCTATCTCTCCTACGATGGTAGATTCCACCTAAGTCATACGTGAAAAGAGATTAACATGTCTAGTTCCCAAGGGGTCAATTGTTATGGCAAAGATGACCTATTCTTTTAGGTCAGTACAATAAATTGGAACTCCTAAAACAACGAGAGAATGAATCTCAAATTAGGGAAAAAACTTAGAAAAGTTAGCTAAGAAGGTTGGTGTTAAATTTAGAACCCAACGAACCAAATTGATTATAGCAATGTAAGATAACTATTTGCTGTAGAGAGTTGAAAAATGTACTGTGTTTGTGTGTCATCTAATAGAAGTTTTGTGAAAAATCTGTCAATAATAAAGTAATACTGGATTGAAAATTATATACAAAGTAATGAAAATACTCTGTCTAACAAAAATTAGCAGCAAAACCATTTCTCAGATGTACGGGTGTGCATCTCTAGAGATTTGAGCAAGTTGAGCATGCACAGCAAACACTAAATAAAGTTCCAGAATTTTGAAGTTTTTGTAGTGTTTACTGGGCGTGCTCAACTTGCTCAAGTTGCTCATATCTATAGAGATGCACAACCTAAGCATTTGTTTGACCAAATTTTATTAGACAGAATAGTTAAAAATTGTTTAATCATGCCAAGTTTGTTTTGTGAAACCAAAGATATCAAAGCAAAGTAACCAGATAGTAACGAAAATGGATAATGTATTGATCAGTCTAAAAAGGATTATACTCAAGTGAATTGATAATACAAGCATCTCCGCTGATCTATTTGCAAAATTTTTGGCTTGTAAAAATTGATGAATCATTAATTTTGAGTAAATTCACTCAATCACTGCAGCAAGGATTTGGATGATTTTCAACAAAGTTTGGCAGTTTGGTATATCAACGATGAAATGCAACTTGTTTGTGTAATACTTCTTAGACTGGAGAGAAAATCTGGAACAATGAATACCGTTTGGCTTGAAAAATTTCCTCAGATAAAAAACACCATTCCTCCAATTAAGAAATAATCGCAAAAAAGGTATCTTATAGCTTCCAAACCTAGCTTTACTAACTAAAGCATGCAGAAACCAAGAAATGTTTTGTTAAAATGACCATAAATCCATTCCTATTGCAGTAAAATAATCGATCCTAAGTGAAATTAGGCGTCCCAACGGACTTTTGAAATTAAAAATTTCGTGTAATTCTGAGAAAAATGCATTTTAAATTTTCTGTTATGTAGTAATTTCATCAAAAATGGCTTCCTTAACCTCAATTTCCGGATAGGGGAAAATAGATAATTGAATAATTCTTTTTGCTCATAGAAGATTTGATCTTGCTCTACCCAAAAATTGTAAGCTTCAAAAATCACAAAATTTTTTATTAATTTTAAAAGTCCGTTGGGCCACAATTTCTTCTTTTCCAGGTACTTGCACTCTAAATTAGCGCTTCAAATCCCCGTCCAGTACCGGATGGACCCGATGGAAATCACCGTGGACGCCAAGGAGATGACCGCTGAGAACACCTGCTGGATGGGAGCGGCCATTATGTCCTGCTTGGAGACCGCACAGGAGTTGTGGATTACGCCCAGGGAGTGGACCAAGCACGGACAGAAGGTGCTCAGGGAAAGGGCACCCTTTCCGTGGACATGAATTGGGAAATGGTGCTTGCCCTGAAGGGTTAAAAATATGGACCTCTTAATTTGTGGTCATGATTCACTGAGATTCATCTAGAAATTCCTATGTTTGTGTTATATTCAAAGGATATTTTCACTTTTATATGTGAAAAAATGATTACACTCTCATTTCCGTAACATCTCATAGAGGTCCTCCCCGTACACATACACTTTTTGAGTCAAAATTCGGAAAAAAGTCCATGGAAAACCCTGTAAGACACAAGAGCCCTGATATTAACATTTTACTATGTGCTCTTAATATGCAGGCTTTTTCTTTCACAAAATTTTTCAAAAACTGAGCGAAATTTTTTCGAGAAACTGAGCGAAAATCGAAAAAATTTTTATCCCCCACTGAGGCTAAAGCCTCGCGGGGATCTAAAGGAGTTGCCGTTTATATGGGGGGGGGGGGTTTACTCAAAAGTGATCAAGAATCAAAGGGTACTTACTACCTTTGATTCCAAGCTATTTATGAAGCATTTATATCTTTTGGTTTTCCATTCCATTCCTCCCTATGCTTGTC
>JAOWAT010082449.1:0-10894 GCA_028571025.1 Longipedia americana
AGGCCAATAATATCAACTTTATTTAAGACTTAAATAGTACGGTCTCTTTCATTCCTTTAGAAGGTTCGTGTATTGAGTTTCCCCATCTATATTTAATTAATCATATTTGATATAATTTGATATGATATTATGGAATTATGCACCTTAATGTGTAACTCTTTGTCAATTACATAACAAAGTGCATTTTTGATTAAAAAGTCTACTTTATGTAAGCCAATGCAAAAGTCTCTTATTGCTCTTATGTAAAAAGTGAACAAGTTAATGAGATTTGTCTCTGATGTTCAGATTTTTGCTATGTCCCAAGATTGTAAAAATATAATTTTGTCCATGTGATCTTAAGTTTTTGAGTTTAAGAAGAGTAAATTATTTCTTATTCAAAATAATTTAGTTCTAATATTTTCAAATGGTTTTAATTTATATACCAAATTATATAAGGAATGGTTGGACTTTCAAAGTTGTTACTCAACGACTTTAAATGTGTCAATTGCATTATGCCCATTATAATTAATGGTCAAAATTTAGCTACAAGTAGGGTGGGTCATCCAAAAAAAAATCTTCGAGAATGATGCCCCGAGGTGACTTAAAAAATTCCTCTCGTCTCACTGACTTCAAAAATACCCTAACCTTCCTCAGAAAATGCTTGGAAGGGGTCCCTACAAGCCCCTACATAAATGCATAACTAATTTTTTCGATGACCCACCCTACTACAAGAAACTAAAAAAACTCTAATTCATGAAAATTTTCATGTTTTTGAAAACTTGTTTTAGAAAATAGAATGAACAAGACTATAATTGATAAAAAAAGTCATTAAAATTTTTATTTCAATCCTTGCAAATCATGTAACACTGATTTTTACTTTGAAAGATTCTATCACTTGAAAAAAAGTTAGATACACTTGAATTAAATTTAAAGATGAATAACAGCCCATCTTTGAAAAAATATTTTCATCATGTTACAAAAAATCCAAGACATAATTTTTGAAGTGCGTTCAAACCCCAGACAGGAAACTTTAACTCTATTTTTGGACCAGAAATGTACAAAAATCTTTTTTTATAACTTTAATTTAGTCCAATTTAACACACTTCATTGCAACCACATAAGTAGGAAATAATAAATTAATCTTGATTATTAACACGGACATAATCAAAGACTCCAATTAAACATTCAAATGACATTTTAAATATTTGATCTTTATATCTGTACCTTTGACAACATTTTGAAGTATTAAATTACGATTAAAATTACAGATGTTGTATTTCCTCGTCGGTCTGGAAATTGTGACTAAACCTTGCAAGGACATTCGCACCCATATTTATCTACTTCCTCGAGGGATGTTTCGAAAAATGTGGGGAAGATGCTGTAAAAACAATATCAGGGGTATGTGGTGAGAGTTTGAAACTTGTTTTGGTTGCATAGATGCATTTGAAACAAATCAAACCAAGTTTTAGCAATACAGCACTTTCTGTATCTGTTGTGAAAAAATTCTTGAGTCAAACCTAATGCTGATTATTGAAAATTTAGTAGAGGAATCTAAAAAACTTACTCTATACATATCCCAATTTACTGTACAATGTACACCCTTTTTCAAAAATTTTGAAAATATTTAATTTTACTTTCATTTTCCTACAAGAAAGATCTGATTTCAAATTTCATTATCCTGAAATGGAAAAATGGTTATTTGGAATGGATTTGTATAAATATAATTTTATAATTTGACCTGTTTAACCGACTACACGCCGACGACCAAATTTGGTCGCTATGGAAATTACGGGAAAATCATAATAGAGAAGGAATGTCTCAAAAACCCTCAGCGTTCTATGGGCTAATCTTCAAAGTACAAATAATATTCAAATCTTCAAAATAAAAATAATAGTTTCTCTTGGGTTTTAATCTTCAAAGTACAAATGATATTGGTGACAATGTAGATGAAATAGTGTAATAGCCATCTCAGAAAAAGAAACAGAATTTGGAAATATCTTCAACATCCTTTAAGCTTCCAGAGTGAATGATACTTCTTTGAACTTTACTTTCATCTGTGATTCCAAAATGGTATCATGTCTAGCCTAAATTCCACGGATGGAGAGGATATTTGTGGATTCTATCCTCCCTATCAGCAGGGCTATTGTACGTTTTCATTTACATTGACAAATTTTAATCTTCAAAGTACAAGTAATAGTTTCCCTTTGGGTTTAATCTTCAAAGTAGAAATAATCCTCAGAATTATGAATTAAACAAGGATTGGACTTCCAGAAACTGGCACAGAAATATCTTCTGTTAACCCTCCGTTCATCCGGTGGAAAAAAGTGCCTACACCAGTTTTGGCCCCAGAAACTCATATTCAGTCTATATTACTTTTTAAGGTAAATCACTTTGTAAATTTGTAAATGCCTCCACAAATTTTCATTCGGGTGACATGGTTTCCAAAAAAATCCTAAACAGCATTAAGGACTAGTTTTGAAAAGTCTTTTTAAGAAATATATATTTGAGGCGCTCCAGCGGATTTTCAGCCTGAGAATTTTTTCTTTGATTTTCAAGTGAAAGTTCAGAGGTTGTAAAAATTTAAGACAAACACATTGTAAAAGGTTTCAATCTAATATCTTGTCTCAAAAGTGCGCCAGGAGGGAAACAATTTCAAAAAATCTCCATTTTATGTAGTAAAATGAAAACTTAAAATGCTATTTTCTCAATTTTCTGCTTTTTCTCTGAGGTCGAAAATCCGTTGGAGCGCCTCATTTATGCAACCTAAATTGAGACGTCCCAGCGGATTTTAAGTCTGAAAGAAAGCTTTTTCAAAATTCAAGTGGTTGTTCATTCAATTCTCTATTATAAAATGAAGCCCTGTGCAAAATTCCAGGCTCAGAAAGTGCCCCAAAAGTGCGCCATTTAAGAAACAAAAGCCGACTTTTCTCATTTCATGAAGTAAAACTAATAAGTAAGATGCGATTTTCTCAATTTTGCAAATTTTTCCTCAGACTTAAGATCCACTGGGACGCCACAATTGATCTACTAATTAAAATATATTAATGCAGACAACCTACTTTTGTGCGCCACAACCCCACACAGCGTCCCAAGACAGTCCACGCCGGTGCTCTCCCGTCTTCCCTGAGTCGCCCTCTGACGTCACTTTCACTCAAAAGAGCGATCAACTTCATTCTGCGGTCCACCAATTCCCGGAATTCAAATCGGGTCACTCCCGTCGAACAAAATGGTGCTAGTGGCGTTGCAACACAGGGTGGTGGTACGCAGCCTGGTGCTGCAGAGGGTGGTGGCACGCAGCCTGGTGGTCACGATGCAAAGAATGGTCTCAATGATCTTAGGCCTCCGCAAGTTGTACCAAAGGTAAGTAAATAAGAGAGAGCAATCTGAATTTTGTTACAAAGAACACTCTTAGATAAAAGTACTGGAGTTAGCGTACAGTACATTCTTTAGCATTTGAAACGTAAGACATACATATTATTGAGAGTGCAATTGTCATACGTTTTATTACAATGACTTTCTCATAATGTAGATCTGTCATACGTTATTAGAGAAAAAGGAGAGAAAAGAATACATTTTCAACAAAACGCATTTGGTTATTTCTAACAGTGTGCTGATAAAATATCAGCAATAATTTATCAATGATAATTCATGCAGTGTAACCAGAACCTAACGATTAAGGCCACTGAAGTGATCTTGCAGTATTGCATGAAATACTGCAGAGCTTGCAATATTACAAAAAATATATAGCAAGCAGAGGACCTGTATTATGTTTGTAATGTTTTCAAACTTTGGTAAAAAGCGTCCTTGCAATGCACCAATCAATATTCTCGTTTACCATTGTATTAGTTCTCCGAGGTTGAATCACTTGACTACATATTTTCTCTCGCTTTTGCCTCTGTTGGTTGAAGCAAAAAAGGCAAGTGTGAGGAATCATGCAGTCCGTTCGCTAGAACATAGTTACGTAAAACTGTCAAGATTTCTTCAAAAATATTTCTTTTTCACAGAATGTGAATCCCCAAAATTAAAAGAAATATTGAAAAAATCCTCTGCTCGCACTATTGCAAGCTATATTGCCAGAAGCTAAAAATTGCAAGATCCCTTTCCGGGCCTTAATAAATTGAAAATTTGTATCTCTCCACGCATAAAATTATGATTAACAAAATGCTTTCTTTTGTTGATATTTCATTTTCTTTTCTCAAATCCCCAAAGACAAACAAAATTCTCCTCTCCAAAGATTTATTTACCCCCCCCCCTCTTATTCCTTGTCTGCAGTCCACCCATGTCTCTGGAATGCGATGATGTGTGATTCATTCCAATTTCCAATCCAATTCCCACCATAGAACACGGCTGAAGAAGGCCTTTTGGTTTTGTTTCATTCGCTAATTTACATCACTTGTCTTTTGAGCACATTCTTTCCTTTTCTTTTCCTCCTTTTGCCGGTGCAATGAAATGATATGAGCGAAAAATTATTGCTTTGAATTCCGACGACTTTCAAATGAGAGAAAGAGAAGAGATTGCTTGAGAAATGATGTGTTGTGAAGTGCTGGATTTAAATGTAAAGATGGGTTTGAAATGGATGTAAATACACTTGTCTGTCTGGCAGAGACATGAGAGGAATTCACTCAAAATCTCATCAGACACTTTTTGAGCAATGTGACATTAAAATATATGCCTCTTTTTCCTGAACTTATGAATTACCGGTAAGAAATCCTGTAGATGACTTCTTATATGAAAATCTCCTCTCCACTTATGACTAAAAAATGTAGATAAACTATCATGATGTCAACATTGTTAGAGAATTGTGAAGCCGCAACTTGGCATTTTTCTGTACTATAATAGAAAAACAAAAAATGCCCTGAAATAAGTAATTTGAGCATCTTCATTCTGATTTTTATCATTGCAAAATTATTTTGAATATTGAATTGCTAAAAATCTGTCGCACCAAAAGTTATAGGAACAAAAACAAACCAACAAATTTGAGTCGTGTCTTATAGTGGCAGCTCCTGCTATGAGAAATATTTTTGAAGGCCTGAATTAGTCTTTGCTATGCTAAGGGGTTAAAGGGATGCCACAAACTGAAGAAAATAAAAATAGGGGTAGACTAAACCAAAAAATTTCCAAAACCAAGCTGGGACTATTTTAAATTCAAGACTTTGCCCAAAAAATTAGGGCTAATTGAAAATTTCTTCATTTCATCAAATTTTGAGGTCACTCTGGGCCCATAAAGTTTATTTCAATGGATGTGCAAAAAAAGATAAATATGACATAATAAGTGACAAATATTACATCCACTGAAGTAAACTTTGAGGGTCTAGATTATCAGAGCGACCTGAAAATTTTATATAATGAAAAAATATTTCTGTATGATTATTTTTATCTACGATTGTGTTTATGATGGGATACAACTTTTAAAATGGTCCCCTCTTTTCCCAACCTCATGTTTTACTTTCACTACATAGCTTAGTCCGGAGCCTATATAATAAAAATGATGGAGAGATTATTTCTAGGAAATGTTTGGAATTCCTCAAGATAAATAATAATCAGGGTGCTTTACATGAAAATATTTTGTGGTAGAAATCTGGAATACATTATGCTCGTAAATTAGATCCAAATAAACTTTATGGTGATTTCCATTTCGAAAGGTATAATTAGAGGATTCCATTGAAAATGAAAGATGTGCATACAATTGATTCACAAAGAGGGTTTCCTTTTTTTGGCTCTATTACATTGTGAAACATTGAGCAATGGACAATTTTTTATATTGGTCTATAATGATTGGCATTTAAAACCACAATTTTTCTGAGTTACACCAATTAATATTTTAGGGTTCGTCTCTGGTAGGATCGAGAAATTTGGTGGGACTTTTTTGTTTTGTTCCCAAACATTGAAATAAGTTGTAGGGAGCATTAAAAATGAATATACAAAAGAAAGTTTTTATGTTAGAATAATTTTGTAGTCATCCAAGTTATATTAATTTATGTAGTAAAATGACCCAATACAATGACCCATACAATTTTATTTTTTCCTTTCATGGGTTCACGAAAGCACCCTCTTTTTATGTAGTAAAATGACCCAAAAAGTACAAATTGCTTCTTTAGACGACGTAGCTTTCGTGAACCCGTTTTGGCAAAAAATTAAATTCCATTTAATTACGATTTGATCTTTTGGTATATTAAAAATAACTAGGGGGTTGGTGGTTCAATTTGAGAATGTCAATTTTTTATTGTAGTGTTTTCTTATCTCCTTACTATTAGAACTAAACGATATTTAGACATTTTAAAAACAAGACACTATTAAAATATTTATGAATGTGGACTGGAAACACTGTTGGAAAGATTCCTTTTGATTCTATTGCAGTTTTTTGCTGTTTTTGCTATGGTGGCCCATAGTTTTTGATTAAGTGGAAAATAAAGAAAATAGATTTTGTAATATTTAAAGTGAGACATCAATTTCTAAAGTGAATCATTACTTAGAGTACAAAATATTTCTACAGCTACCCAATATCACATTTTTAGTTAATTACTTTACTGTTATTTGCTTACAGATTTTCCATAATGGTCAATGAATTGATAAATGCAGATGAAAGAAGTGCATTGCAGCTTCATTCTTCCATTGAAATAAAGACGGAAGAAATTGTACAAGTTTGCAAACCACTTGAGAACATTAAAGATGAGTCTTATAAAGATAAGACAAGTGAAGGGAAAGACTGCAATGTTAATGACATTATACAAACTCAATGTAATCATACTTGCAGGGTGGGTAAAAAAGACGGGAAAAAGTAATGTTTTATTAATAGGGCGATTCATTTTCCCATAACTGGAATTTTTTCGTGAACTTTGATTAGGAGGAACATAAGAAGTAAACTTTAAAAGCGCAAAAAAATTACTGTTTTTACAAATTACCATGAAGTTTGATTTTAAAAATTTCAACAAAAAGCATTTATTCATAAAATTGCCTACATTACTTGCCTGTAAGTTATAATTGCATTGAGAAACAGATGTAGATACATTTCAAGAAAATTCAAATTTGGATTCAGACATAATTAGAAGTGCATTGAAATCAGTCCTTTCTGTATTTGATGTTGATGATGAGTTCAAAATTGAAGATGGCAATAACGGTCCAAATGCACAATATGAAGAAAATGAATATACAACTAGTGGCTACAAAACTGTCAAAGTTGCAGAAAATCTAGAAGAATCAATTGAATTCGATAAAGGTAGCACCTATACTCAGTCTAAAAATTCAGGTAAATTGCATCCTCAAAACAAATGTGAGAAATCAATTTCACATAAAGTTAACTTGAATGCACATTTTGAAGTTGCTCAACTAGGAAAATTGTTTGCTTGTAAAGAATGTGATAATTCATATGCCAACAAACATGGTCTGAAGAGGCATACTGATTATGTTCACTTAGGAAAGTCGCATGCCTGTACAGAATGTGATAAATCATATTCTGAAAGTTATAGTTTGAAGAGACATATTAATACTACTCATTTAGGAAAATTATTTGCTTGCACTCAATGTAACAGAAAATATACCCAAAAGCGTGATCTGAGGAATCATATTGATTCTGTTCACTTAGGTATTGTGTATACTTGTACAAAATGTAACAAATCATTTGCTGAAAAACGTAGTTTGAAGAGGCATACTGATTCTGTTCACTCAGGCATGGTGCATAATTGTATAAAATGTCATCAAACATTTCCCAATAGATATGATTTGCAAACACATTTCAATTCTGTTCATTTAAGCAAAGTGATTATTGGTCAAGAATGTGTAAAAATATTTAACAATAAAAGCAGCCTGAATAGACGCAATAATTCTGATCCTGCAATAATAAAGAGCAATATTCATACAGATTCTATCATCAATGAGCCTATCACTGAAAAATATATTTATGGAAGAGATGCAGCAATTGATGTTATTGTCAATGGTCCATCTCAAGAAGCAGATATTGGCATCAGAGATACTCCTATGCATGATATTGTAAATGCTCTGAAGTGGCATACTGATCCTGTTCATTTAGAGAAGTTGCATACTTGTACAAAATGTGATAAAACATTTCCAACCAGATATCAGCTACAGACACATTTTGATATTGTTCACTTAGGCAAATTTCATGCTGATGAAACATCTGCTGACAAAAGCAGCCTTACTAGACAATAATTCTGAGCATGCAAGAAAGAACTGCACCAATCCTTTGGAATCTAATATCATGTTTTCAAATACCAAACCAAATATTGATGGAACAGATGCACCAATGGATTTGATTGTCAATGTTTCACCTCAAGTGGGAGATATTGGCATAAGATGTATATCTATATATGTGCCGACCATTATAGAAATAGGCGATTTACATAAATCTTATGTAGTCAACTTATTGGCCAATTATCTCTATTTTGAATCAATATTAATCAAAAGTTTACATTTTTAGAACAATCAATGGTCCCTGGCATGAAGAACAATTTTCCATGGGATAAAATCTCATTCCATCAATGACAGGCTTTTTATTGAGACACAAATTTGATAGATGGCGCTAGTAAAATTTGCACATTCAATAAATTTCCTACCATTCATTGAACCAAATTTTCTCCCATTCATATCACTTCAATTGGCCAAGTTTTCCTAATTTTAGTCACTAGCTTTTGTTAAAGAGATTGAAAAATGGAGATAATTTACTTGTAAGTTCACTACATAAGATTTTTGTAAAGGGCCTATTTCTATATTGGTAGTCACATATGTATTTTCTGAAACTTCCATCGGCTATATTGAGGAACTTGCTTTGAGGTAAAAACCAATCATGGTCATTAAAAATTTATTTTGAAAATTGCAATTATCGATCGAATTCACAAATTAATAGAAATCTATGAACTTTTATCATATATAATTCATCAAAAAAATGGTATACTCCGTCCACCTGAAATTGGCTCAACAGGGAGACTAAAAAATTTATCTATTTTCATGCTGAGTTTTCTCAGCTTTGAAAAATGTAATGACAAAAGTAAGGAGTGGTTTATAAACTATAGAATCTCTACTTTCTTAAACTTTCTTAAAGGTTTTCAGAACCTATCGTGAGTTTGGAGAAAAATCTGTTTAAATGCTGGTTTTGATGTTTTTCGCGTTCAGCCAATTTCAAATGGACGGAGTAGTATCATTTTAAAAATGTTTTATCGTTTCAGGGCGCTTCGATAATCCACATGTTAGAAGACTTTGTGGGCGAAGAAACGATCAAACATGGCTTGGCCAAATATCTGAAAGACCACGAATTCTCAAACGCCGTCACTGATGATTTGTGGCATTCCATATCAGCCGCTTGGAACGCCTCTGAACACAACATAACCGTCAAGGAGATGATGGACACATGGACGCTGCAAATGGGCTATCCCATTATCACCTTCGATCAGATCAATGAGACCAATATCTACTCCATTAAACAAGAAAGGTTTCTCCTGGCAATGGAGGTACAGTGCCCGAAATTTAGAGATGGGAAAATTTGGGAGTCAATTTTATTAAAACTTTCACTAATGATATGGTGCTCAAATTTTTTCTCCTAGCTTTTTAGGTATCCCAAAGTTTTGGGTTCAATTTCCATGCAAAAATTCCAGAAATATTTGAAATCCTATATTATTGCCTCTATAAACTGCACCAAGTAAAGAAGTACCTCCAAAATGATTCTTAATAGTTTTATATGGACAAAAATATGGAATTTCAAATTTTTCTGGAATTTTTGCATGAAAATTGAACCCAACACTTTTAGATACTTCAAAAACTTGGAGAAAAAACTGAGCACCACAACATTAGTGAAAATTCAGATAAACTTGACTCCCAAATTTTTCCATCTCTAAATTTCGGGCACTTGAGGTGAAAATAATGTTATTGACAAGTGTGTGCTGAGTCTTTTTAACATGAACAGTTCTGACATTTTATTACGAATTTATAACATTATATTGAAACAATTAACCCATAGGATGCAGAAAGATTTCTGACTTCAAATGATGTATTGCACTCAGGAAGTTATTGTGGGTCAATTGGCAACATTTCTAAATGTAAATTAAAGAAAATATCGAAAAACCTTGAAAAAATTTGATTTTCACATTTTTTCATTAGTCTTTTTTGCGAACTAACAACTTCACACATTTCAGTTTAAGAGTCTTAGATGAGTGATGTAGTTTGATCCAAAAACGATTGTTAATCAAACATTCTTTGCAAATTATTTTTGTATTTTTTTGTCCCTGGGCCTTTTAAGTTTACTTCAATGGAGACCTAAGATCTCCCAAAACACCAAAATTTGCTGTTTTATGAAGTAGACTTTGAAGGCCTAGGACTGCCCACGAACAAAATATTTTTCAAATTTTTCTTTAGCAATCTTAATATTTTACCAAAATACGTCAATTAAATGTATTTCCAAGGTCCAGTGGACATATTTTGTGTTTCACTACATAAAGAAGTCCGGGCCCTAATATGGTACTTAACTTCTGTTCGAGGATTCATCATTTAAGATTTCAATCTTTTTAAGGAGCCAGATTCCTTGGATCAAAGAGTGTAAACTTGTATTGCCCAGCTGATCCAAGGCATGGGTTATTTTTGAGATTTTTCTTTGCCAATCTTAATATGTGCAATCTCCAAAGATTTTCATAGGTGCAAAATATGGAAATCCATGGTTTACACTCCTGAAAGTCTTTGGAGATTACACATATTTTAACCTAATTCAACTTTTCTGGGTGGTACCACTTTTGTCAAGGTCATTTACAAATTTTACTACATAACTTAGTCCAGAGCCTATTACAAAAGGGTGGGTCATCCAAAAAAAAATCTTTGAGAATGATGCCGGGACCTGTTTTAAAAAATTGCTCTTGTCTCACTGACTTCAAAAATACCCTAACTTTTCTCAGAAAATGCCTGGAAGGGGTACCTA
>JAOWAT010082560.1:0-10891 GCA_028571025.1 Longipedia americana
AAACGCCGAAAATCGCCGTTTTTCGGCGTTTTTCGGCACATGGTCATTAAATAAAAAAGTTTCTAAATTTTATTGCCAAAATTTTGCCGTGCGACTCGCCTCAATCGGTCAAACGAGTGCTGAGATATCGCCAAAAACGTGTCTCAAGAATGCACCCTTTTGCACATTTTTTTCCTCATTTTCATGTTTTTTTTATCATGTCACTCTTATCAAAACAACGTCTACTCGTAAACTCGTAGACAATACAAGAATATAGCTAAATTGGTTGGATGGATTGTTTCACCCAGTTCCATGCACATGTGTATTGTGTAATGACATTTCAAATTAAATGTGCATGGAACTGGGTGAAACAATTTTGAATTCATCACAATTTCCCAAATTTTACGAAAAAAAGTTGCCAAGTAGCTCAAGTTGCCAAAGTTGCTGAAGTTACCAGGTCTAAAAATTGATAGCGAACTGTACCCTTATTAGAACCACATTAATTAAACCCATTGCAATAATGTTTTGAACTCAACTGTCGCTCCTTAGACGAAAATGATGCGGAACTGAGCACATTCATTCCCAGTAATAGAGCTTTGAGCTCGTTGAGGACGATTAAACCAAGATCGAAATCAAAGTCGCCAATTGAATATTTGAAACCCAGAAAATATTCAAGAGCACTGTCACCTGCGCCAAAGAAGCGAAATAAGTCTTCGTCAAAACGTAAAATTTCAAACAAAAAGAAGATGAAAAATATTGATAGGCAAGACCCCCTAAGGGCGCAGGGTAAAACATTGATGAAATCAAAAGCAAAGCGAAAGAAAATCACAAATCCATCTTTTAAAAAGAACCAAAGTGCTCAGATCAATGTGAGAAAGAATAGTTGGACATTATTGAAGCAAAACGTTCTGAAACCTTATTCAATACATCTTTCGAACCTTTGGGTTCATGATGAATTTTGTCAAGACGAAGACTATACTGTTGTTGAAAATAATCTAGCTGCTGTCAGGAAAGTGTTATCGCGACTTAAACCATATGTAAGACCAAATGATGAAAGTGATCTATCTGAAAATGGAGTAGATGTCTTGGAAGAGAATCTTGATGCGGTCGTCATTACAGACAAACCACCAAAAGGGACTCAAAATATAGTCTCTCGACAAGAAGATATTGAAAACAATATCGCTTTTGCATTGGAAAACATTCAGAGTGAGTCTCCAGTGAAAAAGCAGCATCGTGTCATTCAGTCCAGCCAGGATGTTCCTTCAGGAAGCGCAGATAGTAGTGCGATACAAGCAAAGTCTCCTGATAAAATCGTTTCAACTCCCGTTGTGTCTATTGGTGAAACTGTTTCATCCCACGCCAAAACTGTTTCATCCCATACCAAAACCGTTTCATCCCATACCAAAACTGTTTCATCTCCAAGTAATACCATTTCCCCTCTCAACAAATCTGTTTCATCTCCCATTAAATCAGTTTCATTTTCAAGAAAAACAGTTCCAATACCATCTCTTGATGACTATCCTGATGAAAATGAAAGTTTCGTGTCTAAGCAAATTAGGTGTGATATGAATATACCTCCTGCTGAGATTCCTTTTCAAAGCACATTGGATGAAACTCATTTTGTTGTTGAGTTTGAAGATATAGATTCTCCCATTCAGAAAGAAACTGAAACTCATGAGAAAGAAACATCCTTTCCTCAAGAGGAAATTATTGTTGAGCAGACAGAAATCAAAACTCCTCAAAAGGAAGCAGGAAAATTTTCAAACTTTCATTCAGCCTCATCAAGTAAAGCAAACACTTCTTCAGATGCTTTACAAAGTCCACTTTCTCAATTATCCAAAAGCCACAACACTTCAAATCAAAGTTTTGAAAATTTTGCAGTTCCAGACAACCAAAGTTTGTGCAGTGATGTCTCACTGATTTCCAGATGCACTCCTAACACTGAGAAGAAGAGAAAACGCTTTTTACTCAATCCAAAGAAAAGTCCAGCACCTGTAAAAGACATTCAAAAGAGTCCTCGTAAGGAAAGCATATCAGATAAATCTGATTACTATGAAAAGGGAGATTTTCTTGTCTTTACAAATTCCGATGATAATAACTCTGAGATGAGCTATGTGATGAGGGAATCACAAGAAGAGAATTCACAACAAAATAGTCCTCCCACAACCAATATCAAATCACCCCTTGATAAAGATTCCCAAATAGAAGATATGGGAACAATTGAACCTGTTTTGGTGAAAAATCCAGTCATGGAAATAGGGTGTCAGACTGACTGTGAGAAAAAGAATCCTCTAGTCTCAGCATATGCTCAAACTATCAAAGAAAAGAAGTGTTGTCTTGTCTCAAAGGACTGCCAAACTGATGAGGAGAAAAAATCTCCAAAGAAAAAGAGTGATCTTGTGTCTAAAGATTGCCAGACTGATGAGGAGAAAAAGTGTGATCTTGTTTCAAAGAAATGTCAGACTGACAAGGAGGAAAAATCTCCAGTGAAAAGGCGTCCTTTTGTCTCAAAGAATTGTCAGACAGAAGATAATGCGGTTGTAACATTTTCAAAATCTATTCAGACATTTCGACTTGAATCTACTAGTTCCAAACATGTTCAAACTTTGCCTCGCAAGCTCAAACATGTTTATTCACAGACAGATGAAATAGTCAATGAAGTCAAGTTACAGTACAGTGCAATTATTCCTAGTCCTATCGTTACTGATAGGAATGATCCACAACCAGGTGATAGATTGAGTACAGAAGAAATTCTTGAATTGTTCAAGAAGAAGTGTAAAACACCTTGGTATTGTGCAGAAATGGAAGATAAAATACAATTGGTGAAAAAGACTTATTTAATTGATGGTTGGCCGCCTATTGTTGAGAAACAGATTGATATTAACAAAACAGATGCGAGTCTTCATGTGTATTATTTGACAGATAAGTTACAACTGGAAAAGCTTTTCCCAAAACATATGTACACTGAAACCAACCCATGGCCAGTGCGAAAAATAATTGAAGATTTGTCTGATGACCTCATGGAAGAGGAGCAATGTTTGAGCAAAGATCAAATTTGGACACATTTTGTTAGAATGTTTGGTGAGATAAAGAGACTTTGCAGCTCCTCAAATACATTTGATGAACACTTTTCAAAGGCAAAACAGTTTTTTGAGGAAAAGGGATCAGAGGTTCTATTTGAAAAGGCTAATACAAGCAATAAAGGACTTTCAATTACGAAAGAGGTGGACACTAGCTCTCCTGTAAAACACTCTCATATTAAAAACTTATCAAATATACACAGAGAGACCCTTGAAAACAAGCGTAAGTCAGATATTGATGAATGGATTGAGTCTCAAGTGCAGGGTAAAACGATTCAGAAAAAGGCTCCAAAGGTTGAAAAAGAAAAAGTCTCTAAAAAATATGACAGGAAAATTGAATCAAACACACCTAACATAGAAAAGACTGTGCAAGCAATTGAAATTCCAATGGTTTCTCAATCAAATGAGAAACATATATCATTGGGCACTTCAGGTTCTAGTGATGTACAAAGGACTGTACAAACAATTAAAATTCGAAAAGTTTCTCAACCAAATGAGAAGCTTACATCATCGAACAATGCAGGATCTAGTGTTAATCACAGATCAATAAAATTAATAGAACCTCCAAAAACAATTTTAGCTCAAAGTGTTTCTGCAATCTCTCCAAAATCAGTGGAAATTTCCCAGGCATCTCCCTTTGATAGGATATCTGTATCAACAAACATTTCAAAGAAAATTACCCCTTCAAGTGAGATTATATTAACCAAAAAGAAACAACCGCCAAAAGCTATTTCAAGGAAATGTACAACTGTTAAATTAGGATCTAAAAATGATTTCAATCCTAATGATACAAAAGATGCAGAACCTGAAAATGAATCAGATCCTGAATTGTCAATGCAGTTTCCTGATATTGAAGGTTCAGAAGAACTTTATTATGATCCTAGAGATGGTCGAATGAAGAAAAAAGAAGACTTGTTATTGAAAATGGTTACTCAACACAAGGCAGGAACAAGAAAGAAAGAGAAAAAATTATCAATTAAAATGGAGGAAATGCAAAAGAAATCACATCAAACGAAGGAAGGACCAAAAACACCAGAGATGGAGCCTGTTATTGGTCAAAAGAGTGAAAGAAAAGGCAAAGGTCAGAAATATAAAGAAATCATACAGAGTGTACAAAGGAGTCAAAGAAAAGGCAGAAGTCAAAGATATAAGTCCATCATTCAGAATGAGATTGACAGTGACAATTCAATGGAAGATGTGGACTTTGATTGGTCACCTCCAAATGAAGACAAGGGGAAGTCAACATCGAAGCAAGAATCTGAAAAATTATCACACAAACAAAGTTCCAAAAATTTATTGCCAAAGAAAGAATCTGATAAGTTACTATCTAAGCAAGAACATGAAAAGTCATTAACTAAGAAGGCACCACAGCAGCAAGAATTTAAAAAATCATCTCGCAAGCAAGGGCATGGAAAGTTACAACAAAAGAAAAAATCTGAAAAATCTCACCCAGAGAAAGAATCTGATAAGTCATTGCAAAAGAAAGTATCCAAAAAGGCAGGTTGTAATGAGTCAGTATCCAAACAAGATGATGATAATGAATATGATCTGTCTAATTGGACACCACCTGTATCTGATTCTGAAGTTGAAGGTATAGTACCATCTAAGGCTGAATTACCAGATTCTGATTGTGAAAGTCGGATGACATCAAAAGCAGAGTCTGATGATGATACTATAATTAATGTCATGGTAAACAGTATAAAACATAAGACAGAAAAAGAAAAAGAGCTTGATATCATTGAAAAAGAAATTGAAAGAAAGATAGAATTACTGAAGAAGGAAGATAAAGCCAAGCCTAAAATTTCTCCCACAAAGCTTGATGACATCAGAAAAGCCAAAAATTCTGTTGGTAGAAAGAAACAAAATGAAAGATTAGAAAAGCTTGAGAAGAGATTTGACCAGCATATCGCTGCTTCTATTGCTATTGAGGATGATTTAGATCTTGAAATGAGAAAAATTCATTCTGGTGAAGATAATGAATGCAAAAAAGATAAAGTTCTTAATGAAGAAGTTCAGAGGAGTGCCAAAAGAGAACCTATTTATGAGGAAGAGGAAGACATAGTTGCAGCAAGGTATGCTAAATATGATGAAGATGATACAGAGTCTATAATTAGTCTTAAAAGAAAACCTTATGATGAAGAAGATGATGATGTAACCTGTGCTAAAAGAAAACTTATTTATGAAGAAGAGGAAGATACAGTTGACAATGAAAGAATTGAAGAAAGAAATCCTATTTATGAGGAAGAGGATGATATAGTTGATGAAACCAGTGAGGAGGCTGATGATCAATTGTATCTTGACCCAAGAGATGGTTTGATGAAAACTAAGGCAGGATTAATGGCCGAAATTGTTCCTCAAGTGAAGGATATTGAAAGCATAAAAGTTGAAGGTAATTCAGGAATAAATAATGATTCATTTATGGCTGAAATATCTCAACCAGAAAATGCTTTATCAACAGCACCAGAAGAATTACAAAATGAACCCCCTCAATTTCCAGTGATCAGTCCCATCAAGGAAGGCAACAACAGGGCCAGTATGCCAGATGTGATACCTCAAGTTTCTTCACAAGTTGAATCTACAATTGGGAGTCAAGCTGTCAGACCTTCCTCATCTGCTTCACAGATATCATCATCATCTTCAGAAACAGTAGTGCTCCAAAGTAGTGATATATCAAGTCAAAATCAATCCCATTCTACTAAAAATGTGATTCAACAGACACCAGGTGAGGCCATTTCTGGTCAATATTCTGTTGAAGAAAAACCAGTGATTATTGTGAATAGATCAGAACAAGGAGCAGTAGTACCTGATAATGTGAATTTTTTGAATGTTATTCCTGTTGAAAATATGTTAAAAGAGATCAATCCTGAAGATCCCAAAAATCTTACTGAACCTGGTACTCGAATGGTAGTGCTTGGAGATCCAACTCAAGTGATCAGTAACTACCTTCAGAATGTAACTGCTCCTCTTGATGCTTCAGAATTGCCGGTCATGCTCAGTGCTGGTGGTTTAGCACATTTACAAAATTCTGTTGTTAACACACAAACTGCAATTACTGACTCTACTTCAACAACTTCTCTACAGACTAGAACACTAACAGTAAGCTCTACTGAAAATTCTGCTTTTAAACCTACTCCATCTACAAGCAAAAATGAAACTGAAGGCCAAATCCAAGGTCAAATTGAAGGTCATAGACTTAGTCAAAGCCATGGTAAAGGACAAAGTCCAGAAATGCCCTTGGATGATGAATACATGACAAATTTAATGGCAGAGGATAATGATAGAAGCAGTCCAAATCCTCCAATAACTCAAATAGGTGAAATTGAAAATGAAAACTCTAAGAGGGGAAGTACTGATCAAAATGAATCTGATGAAATAGCTGTTGAAAATCGTAACTTAAAAGTGGAGGAATCTGAAGAATCTGCAAGGCAAAGAAATGCTGAAGAAGAAGTGGGTTCAATTCTAAGCGAAATGAATCAAAGTCGCAGGAATAGTGGAGTGTTTGATGCATCACAGACAATTGAAGTCATGCCTGTTGACCAAAATGATAGTGTTAGTGACATTAAATATAATAAAATTACTCTTGATGTGGCAAAATTTTTGGATGGGGAAATACTTGATCTATCTGAAATACCAATTGAAGAAATAATTTCATATAAAAAGGATGATTCAGTTATGGAGCCACAAAAACTTATTTATGAAACAAAAGACATTGTGTTATCTGACCAAAGACTGCTTTTACCTGTTTTTGTTAAGAGTGATGAAAAGTTAAATATAAATAACAGCGAGGTAGCAAAGTTAGAACAAACATTGCGTGATTGTGTTGATAATGATTTCATTTTTATCCAGGAGGATAATAATGTAGCCCAGGAAGGTAGCCAAATAGTTACACAGATAAATCCAAATGGAGGATCGCTCATTATAGATGGGTCAAATATTCAAGGACAACAAATAGGAACTGAATTAATTTTGAATAATGATCAGCTTTCACAGTATGTGATGTATCAGGGTCATATAGACGGCGGAGCTGGAGGACAAATCATTCAAAGCACTGAGCAATTGATACCAACTGCTTCTAACGATCAACAGCAAGTGATACCCTCAAATCAAATAGGTATAGGTGATCATGTGGTTGCCCACCAAGAACAGATTGCTAATCAACAAGTTGTCCATTTTACTCAGGGTCAGACAATTCATCAAGAAGGTCAGATAGTTCATCAACAAGGTCAGACGATTCAAGAGGGTCAGACAATTAATCAACAAGGTCAGACAATTCATCAAGAAGGCCAGATAATTCATCAACAAGGTCAGACAATTCAAGGGGGTCAGACAATTCAACATGGTCAGACAATTCATCAAGAAGGTCAGATAATTCATCAACAAGGTCAGACAATTCATCAAGAAGGTCAGACAATTCATCATCAAGGTATTATACTTCAAACAGAAAGCTCTCAAACACCTCATGAGCAGCTTACTATGGAACAGCATTCTACTCAATTTGCACAAAGCATAATACACAATGATCAGCTACCAGAGGGTGTTGTTTTCTTACCAATGCATATGCAGGAAAATGTTATTGTGCAATACAATGAGACCCATGAAAGTGCAGCGGTTACCACTTCAGCAGCAGAAACTATAGTGACACAACAACAATTGCAAATTCCTGCACAAAGGGAGTTAGAGCAACAGCAACAGCAACAACAACAGCAACAGTTGCAAGAACAAGGAGTATGGTATCCAACCCATAGTCAGCCACAAGTTGTTGAAAAGAAACCCAGTCCAGATGCAATAAAAAAGGATCAGTTGAACGCTATCATTCAGTCTGAATATGCATCTGCCAAAACATTGGCCAGAGATGAAGAGGATAAGGATGACCCAAAATCTTATAAACATTTTCATTATGGGCGTGATGAAAGTAGTGACGATGATGATTCTATGTCTGATGTCCCCGAGGATGAAATGGGATCTCCATTGGCTAGTGAAACGGTTGAAGTCGATTTGGAACAGCAGCAGTTAATTGAACATATGAAGGAGCAAAAGTTAATAAATGAGCAAATACAACAGCAACAATATCTAGCACAGCAACAACACCAACTTGAAAGGAAAACTCTAGGAAAGAAAAGAACCCCAAAATCGAGTAAAAAGAAAACTTGAATATAATGACTATATGTCTGATATTTCTGATGAAGAAATGGATTGTCAATGATTAGGGAAAATATTGAAGTTGACTTTGAACAGCAGTAATTAACAGAATAAAGGAAGGAGTAAAATTACTGAACAGGCAACTACAACAACAATATCAAGCACAGGAACAACTCTAATATGAAAGGAAAACTCTAGGAAGATAAAGAATGCCAAAGTAGAGTAGAATGAAAATTGAATATAACCCAGTTTGAGAAGAAACATTCTTTGTAAAACTTTTGCAAAAAGTGATTGAATTAATTGGGACAAAATGAATTGATGGAAGTGACTTTTAAAGGACAGTAGTGCATATAATGTCCTCATTTTATGTGTCAACATTATTTATGTATTAATATTAAGATTTACACCAAAGTATTATTAATTTCAAATTCAAATTTCAACATAGTATATTACAAAGACTTTTAGGAGTGTAATTATAGTTGTGTTAAATTCCTATTTCTGATCATATTTTACAGTATAAAGCTGTGAAAATCTTTTAATTTCCAATTCAGTCTGATAAGAAAAATTAAATTAAATTTAATTAAAAATTAAAGTCTGTACTAATTTATATTTTCCACCTGGTTTCCTAAATTGAAATGTAAAAAATCATCCTCAAAGATGTCTAATAAATTACACCCTCAAAAGTCTAACAAAAAAGATAATTTCCAGAAAAAATTAAGTTTTCTTCATTGAAATCTTTCTTGCAAATAATTTATGAATGAATATGATATTGTGTCAGGATACATGTAGTGATTTATGATCAACCCCATTGAAGAAAACGTGATCCTGAATTTTGATGAGTGAAAAATTGGCTCAAATATCAAGCAACACAAATTTTTTTCGCAACTAAACTAGTATTTCAAGGTTTTTGCAAATGTGATGCAGAGTCATCACGTTTAGTTGGGGAAAAAAGAAATGCTATGAACTTGTGTTATCAATGTTTATATTGCAGTGTATCAATTTCCTTAAAAAAGGTTTGATTTTATTCAGTTTAGTTTTTGAGTGATCTATTTTGAAATCCTTCGCGTAGTGATAAAACTGATTAGAAGAAATCTTACGAGGAGTCAATATTAAGGTATTGCTCTGAAATCAAGTAATTGAGATATTCTACAATGGTCTTTCTTTTAACAAAATTTCAGTTTCAATGCAAAAATTTTCTAAAGAAATATTTTGAAATTTTAAACATTACCTATGTGTCAAACTAAACTGGGCGAAACAGTTACTTTTGATTATTAAATACAAAATATGAGATTACATGTTTGATATAAATTGAGACAGAGGCAGAACAGTACTTTTTACTTTATCATAAAATACGAAGTTATATATTGTCATATTTTGTCCCATTGTACCACGATTGATTGTAAAGTTGACCCAAATAAAGTAAAAATTCCTATATGTAATAATATGAGAAAAGACACCGTTTATTTATCCTACCCGTCTTAATTTTGAAATTTTTATTTGTTTCAGGATTTGCGTGTATGGCGTCCCTTCACATCTTTTGTGGGGTCTAATTGTTGCGAAAGGACGGTCCTTGAAGTTAATACGGATTTTAATCCCTAAATCCTTGAATTATCTATCGTAGAAGAATTCTCTGTTGATATAATTTTAAAAAGTGACGAATAAAGAATTAAAATATAGTTAAAAGAAGAATCTATAATTTTTAGTTGATTATCACAAAGGTGGTTTGTTTATATTATGAACTCTGTGATACGTGTAACAAGAAGATCTGAAGCTATGAATAATTTCATCTCATCAGTCGTTCAATAACAGGTGCCATAAGAATACTACATATATCAATTTTAATTAGTTAGTTATTTGAAAGTAGATTATAATTTCAAGTCTCTAGGATTGTTAATGATCTGAAGTTGTTTAAGCAATTGGAAATTTCAAAACTTGTATTCATCCAGAAAGAAATGTCCCAAATGTTTCGAAAAGGTCTTCCTTATTTTGCTTCCGGAAAAGTGATCAAGGGCTTCGGCCGAGGCTCCAAGGAGTTGGGCATTCCCACGGCGAATTACCCGAATGATGTTGTGGCGGGACTCCCGGAAGATATAACGACCGGGATTTATTTCGGATGGGCCCGGTTGGAAAATGAACCGGTCGAGAAAATGGTCATGAGTATAGGTTAGTACAATCGACATTACGAGGGTTGCAAGTATTTTTTCACGGATTTCAGACTTAATATGGTATTTTTTAGCTTTTGCGGTTTTGGTAAATTTTGATTGTTTTGACAACTTTTGAGTTTCTCTAGAAAATTTTGAGTTTTACTAAAACTCTCAGGGTAAATTTGAGTTTTTGCTCTATTCTTGGCATGAGTTTTTCCAAAAATTGTAAGAAAATCTTCCGAGTTCAAGAAGTTTAAGGAAACATTATTATTAAAATTGGCCATTAATTAAAAGTAAAGCCATAAAATAGTCGAAGGGTCTCCGATTTCAAAGATGGTCTCAAATTCTTTGCATTGACAAAAAAATCACCCAGTGGTAAAATACTTTTTCATAATTTTGCAAACTTGAAATAAATCACTTCGTTTTAAATTATGATTAGCCCAAAAAGTACATTTTACTTTTATGGAAGAATTGAAGTGTTCCATTTCAAATTTGCAAAAAAAATTAATAAAGTATTTGACTACAGGGTGATCTTTTGGTATATGCAAG
>JAOWAT010082671.1:0-10889 GCA_028571025.1 Longipedia americana
GATTATTTTAGAATGGATATTGAAAAATCTATGGTTGCACTCGCGGTAAAGCACCGCATGGTTGTGGGCTTGTTTCTTTTGAAATATGTTTCATTTTTTTGTATTTTCTTCAGTAAAACAACAATTTAAATCAGCATAACAGACTACTTACTTCAGTTATAGGCAATATTTATGCAAGTCTTCATTTATGAATTTTCTTAGTCATTTCATTTCAGTCTTCTTTCAGGGTATCATACTTTATGGAGTTTATTAACATACATTAAGTCCCATTTGAAAGAGTTATACTATTTATTGTATGATACAATAGAGGCAAAATGATTTGAATAGAAAGATTTAGAGACGAAGAAAAATATTTAATCGCTTATTTATTGTTTAATTAAGCCATAGCTAAAATTGCTCGCTCATTTTGTGTCGGCTATTCATTTCAATTTGAATTTTGAATTTCATCTTTCCTTTTCTTTTGAGTAACCCAATTTTTTATTTGTCTTCCTTTGCTCATATCATATTTTATGACGACATCATTGTGTTGCAAAATGACTTGGTGTATGGGACAGACTAAATAAGTTGATGAGTCTGAAAATCACACCATGGACTTTTTCAAATTAATTTTGCTTTTCAAAACTGATTCTAACCAACAATAATCTCCAGGCTTTTTTATGCCAAAATTTTTGAGAAACTCAGAGTCAAAATCAAGCAAACACTTTGAAAAACTAAGAAAATTTTCCAAAACTCAGCTCCAGAAAAATTCTTATGCAGTAAATTTGTAAAATATGACCCAATTTTTCAAAAAGTCATCTCCAAAATCGCAAAAATATTGGTGATTAAGACATTAGGCCTATTTTTCTTGGGATTCAAAAAAGATGCAGCGGGTCGATGCAAGAGCAATTTCTCTTGCATTATGAACATAATCTGTGAGTTATAATAGTCTAAAGTACATTTCAGTCATTATCTATAGATGAAAAATTTACAAAATTGAATTTAGAATAGTAGAGAAAATATCATTGCATTGACCCGCTGCAATATTGCTTGCTGCTCAAGAAAAACAGGGCTATTATCTATAAAGTCGACAAAAAAGCCTGATTCCTCCACAGAGCTCACATCTATTCAAATTCAGTAGTTTTTTTCTATTTTTAAGTAATTTCTGTACTTTTGAAGGTTTTTTGCCAAAATTTTTGTAAAACTCAGTCCTAATTTTTGCAAATCTCATCGTATTTTTCCTGAAACTCACAATAAATGTCGAAAAACTACTGGGCTTTTTTGGCCGAAAATTAATAATTCTAGGCATATTTTGGGGAAATTTTTCGGAAACTCAGTTCAAAAAATGTCAAAACTCTAAAATATAAATCTTTTAGAAAATGGACACTTCTAAAATTTGGGCAAAAAAGCCAGTTTTGCTAAACTTTATTATCCCTTTATCCTTTTATTACCTTATACTATCCTTTTAGTTCCTATGTTTATTTAGAGAAAAGGGACTTTGAGTTTCTTTTGGATTTGAATTAGATCTCCTAAAATATAGAAATATTCTAGTTTTGCAAAATTTCTTAATACCTAATCTAGTCCCGTGTTGATCCTGTACGAATTAAAGTTTAGTCCTTCCCCACTAGAAGCACAATGAATAAAACTAAACGCGCGACAATTTTTGAAAAAAGGAAGACAACTTAGTCTATAAAGTTAAATAAAGGGTTATTAAATGTCCGTGAGATAATTCAAAGATAAATCAATTTCATAGATCATTGAAATTAGAATACAAGTTAAAAGATATTTCGCTTAAGATTGATCAATTTTTGGTTGTGATTCATTTATCCAATATCCATCTCCATATTGTATACCGTAAACCTGTATTAATTGGAAAGCTCTGATAAAGTGGAAGGGTTCATTGGAAAACGTGGAAAGTTGGACCAAAATAACAAAATTTAGGAAATTCATCATTTGCAAATCAAAATGGTATTATTTTCCTTCATTTCTTTCCATTTTACAAAAAGTAAGCATGTTCCATGTGGATTTAATCAGCAATTTAACTTTCAGTTTTCTCTTGGCAAAAAAATTGTTCAAAAGGCAAATGGTAAATTGCTGAATAAATCCACATGGATCATGCTTCCTTTCTGTAAAATGCATAGATATGAAGAAAAAGGATATCATTTTGATTTAGAAAAGATAAATTTCCTAGATTTTGTAATTTGGTTCCAACTTTCCACGTTTTCCCATGAACATTTCCACTTTATCAGAGCTTTCCAATTAATACAGGTTTACGGTATATTTTGTGTTATGTCGAATTTCTTTGGAGATAGATTAATAAATGCACTCAAGAAACTGTCAAATTTCTTTAAAAACAAAAATGTAGTCAATTTCAGGCTGAATATCAGTTAACATATTTCGTATAAAATTTTTTAAGAATTGTTTGCTGAATGAAAGTGATGCTTAATACGATTGATTTAAGGGAAGACTTGTCACTATCAAAATTTTTCAAATAGTATGAATTGAATTTAGAAAAAATCTCAATAACTCACAATTAGTTAAACTTGTGTTAAATGTCTTCAAAGAATTTTCTTGATATTTCAATCAAGCTGACAGGCAGTCTGTCTGAGAACTTGTCTTTGAGATTGTAGATTGTAGAATCAAAATCTGGTATATTTTCAATATTATTCTCAAAACTTTTATTTTTCATCTGACTATTTTATTCCATACCTGATCTTCCTGGATACAATATCACGATGGAACCCTGATTGTTTTAATCTCAAAAGAAATTACGAACAAAAGCTTTATCAAAATGATTATATAGAGCACTGAGATTTATCTTTACATCTCCTTTGCAACAATGCTCATTTGAGTGACTAACACATAAAGTCTATTTTGATTGTTGAGGTTGTGTGATGTGGCTATATCTAAATGACCCTAATTATTTATTGTCAGTCAGAAAAAGCAGTATCACTCAACCTTTGTAGTGCTCATTTGTGTGACTAAAACATAAAATCTGTTTTGATTGTTGATTCATCTCTCTTTTGTTGGTCAATCATGCCAAATGTGGTGCAGAAAAAAAGCACTTAAATTGTTCACAACTTTTCATTTCAATATTTTCTTTGACACCCAAAAAATTTGCTTGTAATTGCTTCTAATGTTTTGGATTTGTGTCCATTTTACTTTAGAATGCCACTGACTATGGGACCTGATGCTATGGGAAATCTTTATGACATTGTAAAATCATAAATGGCGCACCTTTGTTGCATTTTCTGAGCCTAAACTTATGCACAGGGCTTCAGATTATACTTTAGAATTGAATGAACAACAGATAAAATTTTGAAAATTTTTTGTCTCAGACAAAATCCTCATTCAAAATTTAGAAAAACTGTCTTATCTCTAAATCTATGCTGCCAATAAAAACATATTTTGTCAAATTGGTCAATTCTCAAGAAATCTATCAAAACGTTCTTATTTCTCAAAGGAGATAGAACTTAAAAACAAGAATGTTATTGTCTTTCAGGCCCTGCTTGTGCAAAGGAATTAAATCAATTGAAAATTACTATAAATGCTTGGTGATTAATAAACTGCAATGAAAGAAATTGCTCTATATTGTATAGATTTAATATAAGAACATATGAAGTTCAATTGATAATTCAAATATTAGCATTTCAGAAGTTCTTCAATGGGTTGTCAAAAATATGTTTACTTGAAATGACAATTAAAGTTATTGTATACATTGAAAATCTTTATTCATATAAGTTGCACCAAATGCCTTAAATCTTGCTCAGTATTTTGCAAGTTTTCAAAAACTTTACTTGTCACCAAAAGTCCCACTGCCAGAAAAAGTTAAATAAGGATGAAAGAAAAGGCATGGTGAAGAAAATTTTTTAAAAATAATCAAGCTCCCCTCCCCTTCCATCGGCAGTTGAAATTAACTTCAAAACAGGCTTCTTTCCACTTAATATAAAGCCATCTTGTTCCATTTTATGAAGTAAACTTTTCCTGCTTAGAGGATCACTGAGCGGGGTTATTTTGTGATTTTTGTTTGTAAATCTCAGTATGTGTCAAGGTATCGGAATAGTAAAATAAAAATTTTCGCGTAATTTTGAGAAAAAGGCGTTTAACCCTGATCATCATGCACTAATAAGGTTAGATAAACCATCGCATGATGAAAAGGGTTAAAGATTTACAAGTTTCGATTTTATGATAATTTTCAGGGTAAGACTTAACTTAAAATGTAATAAATTGTGTCACAATGAAGAGGTATTTCAAATCCGTCTTCAGTACTGAAAACCTTAAAAATAAGTCCTTTGATCCCTGTGGTGTTTAAAAATCCAAAAAATTTTTTAGTTATTTTCTTTTTCCGTTACCGTGCCTCATATGTTGACATTAGCCCGATTTATTTTGCGGTGTCACTTAATTACACCAATCGGGTAAAAAATTTACACATAACTGAAAATGCTCTTCTTTTCCATAATAATAAAAAGTATTTTGATACTAGTTATGACTATAGAACAAAATGGTATTTTCTCCTATAGATACATTTTTCAGCAGGATGGTGCTACTGTGTGACACCGCAAAATAAATAGGGTTATTGTTTAAATTTGCTAGGTGGTAGCAACTTAAGATTTTACTGCGTAACTTAATCCAGATCCTTATATTTTTTCAGGCTGAGATCTGTTTGCTGACCTTGATCCTTGTGCTCTTTGGACTGATCCTTGCCTTTGATGGACCTGACCTTGGAAGCGGGTCCCCTTTTGACCATGAAGATGGACATGGACCATATTTCAGTGAACTCATCTCTTTAATGCCAGATAGTCCAAGCATTCAACAAACTCCAGTATTGGTGAGTGAAATGAAACGTCAATCCCTGTGTAAGTCAATGTTAAAATAAAGTTCATTGTCAAATTCAAGTACTCTTTGATGGCCCAAATCTACCTGAATATTTGATATAAAGAAAAAATATTGACTGTATGTTTGTTTTTAGTCGCACAGAGCGACTCATAATAGACCTATTCATTAAATTGAAAAGTTCACTTTTATAGTGTTGCGACAGGCCAAATTAACAGTTCCATGGCCAAAAGAAATAAATTTTGAAAACTTTTTACAAAATTCTTAGCCCCAAAGGTGTTAAACTAGCTTTAATTTTACTTCAATGGGTCATTAAAATAACAGATCATTCCTAAGTGAAATCATATTTGGCATTACGTTCATACTACATAGGATCCTTCCACGTGGTCTTACACACTACATAAAATATATTTATGGTCCTAACACCTAAAAGGCAAACTTTAGAACAACAAGGCCTGTAACGCCAGTACTCTGCGCAGTAAAGACCCTATGTTTATTATTACGACATCTGCTGATAAATAAGCACAGGTATTATTTTCAGGACTTCAGGGTAAAAATGTTCCTTTCATTTTAGGACAAGATTATACAAAATTACGTTCCCTAAGGTACACTCTAAGCCCTTTAAAACATAACTAGCAGCATATAAACTGTTATTCCTGAGAACAATGACAAGAAGGGGAATGACAATTTATTTGAACTTGAGACTTGAGCACGTCCACAACATTTATTGTTCTTAATATTCCCTTGGTAAGCATTTCGGCCAGTCTATTAACCTGAAAACTGTATTTCTTGAGAACAATGACAAGAATGAGAACAGCAATCTATGTGAACCTGAGACATGGACACTCCTGACAACTTTCTTTGGTATCACTATTCCATTGGAAAGCATGAAACCTGTTGCAAGAGCTAATTTCTTAAGTATTTTAACATTTGACACCCATGCAATAAATCCTAATATGCTTCCCAGGGATTTTTTTTGCACGTTTTAGAACACCCCAGAATCTAAAAATTTCGTATTTACGAGTTTTTGCAAAATTTTGCTCAGTTTTTCAATTTTTTGGCTCAGTTTTTGGAAAAATTTGCTCAGTTTTTCCGAAATTTTCTGAGTTTTAAAAAAGTCTTCATGAAAACTGTTATTTTTTATTAAAAATTGGTTCAAAAAGTGAGAATTTCACTGAAAATTATCAAATGTTCTCAAAATATGTCAGTTTTAAGCTTTAAATTGCATTAAAACAGCGTTAATAGGAGTAAATTCCTTAGTTTTAGATTCCATGGAATCTAAAAATTTCGTATTTCTGAGTTTTTGCATTTTCACTCAGTTTTTTGAGAAAAATCGGCTCTCAGTTTTTGAATTTTTTGCGAAAAAAAAGCCTGCTTCCATATGAATTTAATGGGTTCATTCACTCTCCCTTTATTCCCCTCTATTTACTACAAACGCAAACACAAACGCAATAGCAACTTAAGATCAGTGCGATTACGTCCGACAAGTACTGCTCTAAAGTTACAGTCAAAGACGGATTCAGCGTTCATACACTTTTAAGGCCACGACGTATTTAGCGCCGATTTTGACGACGGATTTAGCGACACTTTACTACATAACGACGGATTTAACGACGTCGCTATATACGTCGTGTCCCTATTTATTAACAACGCTGAATCCGTCTTTGACTGTATATTATAAAGTACATTATTACAGAATCTCAGTATGACTTTAAATAAGCCAATTCTCAAATAAAAAAAAATTAAGGTTTCATGCTGAGGACAGATTAAATCAACTGACTTTTAGGCAAAAATAAAGGATCTGAGGGAAAAATTTGAAATTTTTTTGTTTGCAGTCACTTAGCCTACAGCAAAATTTTACATACCCTTAACAACTTTTCTCAAATTTTGCGAATTCTTTTCATTTTATAAATCTATTTGGCATATAAATAGTGATCTTGAGGTCTCAATCATTAAAGTCCAATAAAAGGATCTTTTTTTCAAGAAAAAATTCTGCCAAACGTCAGTATATACCCATTTCATTGAAGTAAGATTGGAAGACCAGTCAGTCCTTGGGGACACATTTTGATAAAATTTCTTTTCCCAATTTATCCATTTGGGCAAAAATTCATTTGATTTAGATGGTCCACGACCTATGTTAGGTCGTTAAGAATAGGCCTACTTTAAACCTCATGAGAGCAATTCGGTGTACTCCTATTGGTATTTTTTTACTCTTTCTTTACCATTTTCAAAACATCAGAATCACATATTTTTGGATATAATGTGTTAATATTAAAATATACATTTAAGCAAAATTAACTCGTCTTTCCAATGATGCCATTTCAGACTTGTAATCAATCCTCTCTGGTTTTCCAGACATTAGCATATCAAATTTCAGTTAAAATTGTTTGTCCGAGAGATTGCCTTCGTGAGACAAAATAGCTTTATTTACAAATATTTTTCAAAGATAGATTGATAGAAAACTAATTTGTCTCAAATTCTGCTTTTAAAAAAATCACCAATCCAATGAAACAATTCATGGACTTTGACTGGTTTTTGAAGTTGGCCTTCAAAAACCATTTTGGCCTTTTTGGGAGTCTGGGGGATTCCTGGTAGACCCTACAGAAAAATAAAGCGCATTTTATTATTACAACTTTTTGAGCTCTCCAACTTTTGTTTAATGACTTTTTTATTTATAAGCAGAAGTTTGATTTTTGACAATTTTTTTCTCATCTTGACCACAACCAAATGGCTCCCAAATTTTAAACTCATTGTAACTCGATTTTTCACTAATAAATCGAAAAAAAGCAATTGATATTTCCTTTTTGCCTCAAAATGTTACTTTTAGAAAGTGCCCTTCATTTCACAAAGATCTATCAAGTTTTCAGATTTACATCCAAGAACAATATGGCTAAAACAATTGCCACTAAGTTTGTGAAAGAGCAACTTCCAAGAATCCCTTGGAAAAGAAACACCACCTGATGTAGAACATGTGACAAAAAATTGAAACAGAAACCTGTGAAAATACTTAGAGATACATTACATTTAGTTTAATTACATTCTAGCATTACAATACACAGTGTTGCCAGATCGATCATGACCAGATTATAAAATCGAATGTTAAGCCAAAATAATTTACTCACATGTTATCTTAGGCAAAATGTGACAGAAAACAAGTTCATACCATTTGCCATTTCCCTAGAATAAAAATTTGCCAACTTTTGCAAACTTGAAGTTTTCTCTGAAGGGAAGAAAAATTGGAAACATATTTCTTCAGAAAATATAATTATCTTGGTATTCATGACCAATTATGGTTCTACATCTGAAAGAAAATGCACTAATTTTTTGCAAATTAAGTTTGAAATTTGCAAAATTAAATCTTTCTTGATATGGCCTGATATGTGTTCTAAGAGGCGAGATGTGATTCTCTTTATTGTTAAAAACAACATTGCACAAAAATTAGATCGCCGGAAGCTTCCGATTAGTTACATTTTGATTTCAAATATTAAAATTATTTCATTGAAAACATATCAGTTTACTACATGTCTTATATGTTTAACTTCTACACCTTTGTCTTCTTTTCTCTTCAAAAACAAACGCATTTGCAGTCATTTCTGCACATTTTAAAAAGTTTCTATTACAATGATTAATTAGTTGTTTTGACAGATTACCTTTCAAAAGTAGCCAACTCAATCATAAATGTTTAAAAAGCCTATATAGTTGACTTGATGCGAGGAGACATGAATACCAACCTTAGATGTAGTCATCTTAGTTAGTCTACATAATGGAGCTCAAACAGACAAAGAAAGGGAGGCGAATTTCTGACTGCAGAATAAAATTCGAAATAATTTGGTATTTAAGATGAATTGATTGAAATCTTTTGTAGAATCTGTTGAGGATGTAATAGTGGTACGTAGAAACCTCATTGAATGTCAATTAATATGTTTAATTAATCAAATAACCAAAGATCACTCTAAATCATCCATTAAAAACAATGTGCAATAACAAGATTGTTCTAATAGTTTACTCGTATCAACAAAAATTGTAACAATTTACAAACGATTCGAGAAACATATCATATCATATCATATCATCTGATTATGATTTTTTTGAAAATAGTAAGGAAAAAGTAAAAAATATATAAATAGGATTTCAACTAACACGTGCATTTTCAGCTTCCACGGTCATTTCTTTACCCAAAAAGCCCTGTCTAAACAGGGTTATGGCGCACTTTGGAGACACTTTCTGAATCTGAATTGAATGAACAACTGCTTGTTGAACTTTTTTGTCTCAGACTTTAAGTCTGTTGGACTGCCTCACATGTTCTTATCTAATTTTCACATTTACACCTCTTCTTGTAGATAAATTCTGTTATCCGCCAACTGTTATCTTTGTTATTGGTGGCTGGTATCCATCACAGGTTGGTAAAGTAAATGCTGCTGATGAAGTGGAAGTTTTCCATATCAACCATGAAAAATGCCATTTGCAAAACCTGAAGAGAAAGGTCTACATTCCGCAACTGCCAGGTAGTAAATTAGCTCATTTCCTAGTGTTCTTCAAGAATAAATTGATGGTCCTAGGAGGAATTAGTGTTTTTGAAGACAAAATTAGAAAAGGTTCAGTATTAGAATTGAAATGGGATAAGAAACATATTGAAGGCACATGGAAAACTTTACCTGCATATTCATACACTTCAGAATGGAGAGCTTTTTCTTCTTTAACAGTCACACCTGACAATGAGCCCTGGGTTACAGGAGGGCTTAAGAGGGAGGACATAGATACAAGTGAGGAAAAATTCTTTACAGAATTTTTTTCTAATGGAACTTGGAAATTGTCAAACATTTCACTCATACGCGAACTAGAAGGCCACACTTTCACAAAAATTTCTAAGATGATGTATGTCTTGATTGGTGGAAATGAACCACACTCATGTGGCGGAAGATCTGGTGAGCATTCAGATTTCAACTTGATCTACTTATACAACTACACAAGTGGGAAATGGAAAAACAGCACGACCGAAATGGCCCTTGGAAGATGTTATCATTTGTCAATACATGACCCATCTAAGGATGAAATAGCAATTATAGGAGGAGCAGAGGCAGAGGCTTCAGATAGCAGTGAAATTTATAATGTGAAGACAGATACAATATCGAAAGGACCCAAGCCACCCTTTGGAATCAAGAATGGCTGTTCCCTCACTGACAGGTATGGAAGACATTTTGTCCTAACTGGAAGTGAAACAAGTAAATCAATTCTTCAGTATGTCCATGAGAGACATGAATTCATTGTGATTAATGACACCGCATTAAGAAGGCCACGAATGTATGCTGCTTGTATTGAAATTATTATGAATTAAACTTTGTTTAATCTGAAGAGTAATTTTATTCAATTTAATTATGGAACAGCCAAATTTATTGCCAATGCCAATGGTCCTGTAACTCCACTGAGCAGGGTAAAAATAAAGAAAATAAATATAAGAGTGTTTTTAAGAATGCACCACCCGAATAGATGATTTTATGAATGAAAGTGATCACAAATACGATTTCAGAAAATAATCTTACATGATGATGGCATGTAAAATGTGGGCAAACTTTGATATATAGTTTTGAAATAGCAATATGCATTTTCTTGAGATGGACTAATATAGACAACATTATGAAAACAATCGATGCTAAATACCATTGTAAACATTTAAATTTCCACGCTATTAACTATTATTATCCGAATAGATGTACAAGTTTGACGAATTCGAAAAATAATAAAACGTCAATATCTCAATCTAGATTTATTTTCTTGAAAACCCCTCTTGGACCCTACCAGGACTTTTGATTTACTAGAGGATTTTTAAAATTATTTTGATTGGTCAGAACTGTACATCCATATACACATAATAGCTGTTAAAATAGGCTTAAAAATGGTCTTGGGAAAAGAGGGGACCATTTTAAAAGTTGTATTTCACCATAAAAACAAACACACAGCAAAGATTTTTTCAAAAATTAAACTTCCAGGTCGCCCTGGGACCTTAAAGTTACTTCAATGGGTGTCATTTTTGTCACAAATATCACTGTTTTCACACCCCCCCCATTGAAGTAAATTTAAAG
>JAOWAT010082782.1:0-10885 GCA_028571025.1 Longipedia americana
TGCTGGTAGCCTGGTCTAACATTCAAATTTTGTTCAAAAGAAGGGTATTTTTGGAATCAGTAGGCCAAAATCTTATGCATTAACCCAACACAGCATAAATTGGAGTTTTGTGTTACACCCTATTGAATGGGAAATTTCTCAACCAATGCTTTCTACAAATTCTAAGAAAATTCGTTTTGACTGTTTTCTGCTAACAACCTTTTTTTAAGGAATTTGTCAACATTGGTTTGGTTTATTCATTCTGAATAATAAATAGAAAGCTTTCTATTTCTAATCCTAACGTAAGATGCTTGTAAGGATTTTAAAGTAAAAATGAAAGTAGGTATTTGAATAGTAAATAGGATCAAATGTAGTACGTAGTTTATTTTGACGTCCATTGAGCTAGACAAAGATGAACAGGTAAGGCTTATTGTAACAGTCGTGTGATCTTTAGAGGCTGTTCCTCCGTCATGCCTATGATCGTAATAAGTTGAAAGTTGAAAGTTTTATTGTATAGCGTAATTGTTTTCTCGAATTAAATGCTTTTTTAAGAAAATAGAGTATGTAAAAAAATTGATAAACATTTGAACCCTAGGCATTTCTTTTGCACCTTGTAAAACTCGACTACAATGAAAGTTCTACCATGTCCGATTTTCAAATTAATCTCAAACTCTCTTGCATATACTAAAAGATCACCTTGTAGTCAATTATTTTGTTCTTTTTTTGCAAATAGAAGTAAAGTGTACTTCTCAGGCCAATTTACTTAATAGCGGAGTAGATTTCTGACCATAAGTTACCTTTCTAACGAGAGAACTAAAATTCCAAGGCACATGATAATTACTGGTTCAAATAATCTTTCATGGTGATTTCTATGATATATGCAATTCAAGTTACATTTTGGAGATCGCATGGTTACAAGAAATAGCCGTTTTCATGAAATATATTGAAAAACGTTTTCAATGTCAAATTTTTCTCTTTCTTCTTCATTTTCCAATTCTTTGTTTATATTTTGTCTTTTGGAAAAGTGACATCTATGTACAAAAAAATTGAAAATCCTTTTGAAACCATGAAAAAATTGGCAAAAAAGGAGATGATCGATTAACTTAATTTTGTAGATTTTTCGTCTTTTCAAATGTCACCTAATTTTGTAAACAAGAAAAAATGTTGACATGTAGCATTTTTGATCCAAAAAATTGCAAATTTTTATATCGTAATTTTTGCAAGAACCCGATCTTATTTTTCAAAATTAATACTTTTTGAGTTTCGACAAGGGTTATATTTAAGTTTTAAAGTACATTTCATTCCTGTGTCCTTATCTCGACATCGTTGTTACGTTAGGAGTTCAAATCTACTCCGCTATAATATATTAAAAGGAAGTATTTTATTTCAAATTTACAAAACTGAAAAGGTCGATCTTTTGGTACATGCAAGATAATTTGAGATCAATTTGAAAATCGGAGAACTTTCAACTTTTTATAGCCTTACTAATAGGGTGATCCAAGTGGATTTACGGCTAAAGGATTTTTTTGTTCTTAGGTTTTGCCAGCCGTTATTGTGATGAATTTGGTAACTGGTGGAGTCACCCTGAGTCAAATAAGACTTGGTCTAATTATACAACTTGTCTTGACCATGAAGAACATGAAGTAAGTTTATTAACCCTTATCGTCATGCAATGGTTTATCTAACCTTATTAGCGCATGTGGATCAGGGATAATAGTTGAAACTTGTTTAAGAGCAAAAGTCAACGTTATAAAGTTGAATTAATTAAAATTGTGACAATTATAGATGTATCTTATTGTTCTTACAATAATCATTTAACGCCCTATCTCTTACATGTAGAAAAATTTTATATATTTTATGCCATTAAGATAAACACTAAAACCAAAAATGAGAAAATATGATCATTTACAATATTAAAAAATTGTAGGGCACAAAGTTAGAAACTACATTTTTTACTTTAACGTACAACCATTTCTTATGGAGATTCCATTCCTCTTTCTGCAACAAATTGTATCTTCGTACAAAACAAAATCTCGAAATTTTTTTTCAACTTGTTATTTTTTCTAATGAGCCATTTTCTGTTTAAATTTCTAATATGGCAATGTAATGACATTTTTTTCACAAAGCAACAATTTGTAATTTCGGACAAATCAAAATCTTGAAATATTTTTGTCCAACTTGTTAGTTTTTCTAAGAAGCCAAATTCTGATAAATTGGTTTCTCATGTGGTAACAAAATGATATTTTCTTTTAAACAGCACATTACTTTCTTTTTCAGTTTCACAACACAGCTACAACCATTTCAGTGGTTGGATTGATCATCTCGTTAATTGCGATTGTGCTATCATTGTTCATCTTCTATGGATTCAGGTGAGTAATATTGAGGCAGTCATATTGTACTGATGTGAGATTTTCTTCTTTAATGATGAGCCTATTTTGCTTCTTTTTAACAAAATATGTGGAAAAAATTGGCAATCTGACGATTTTAACTTTTAAATGGACAATTTCTAATTGTATTTATTAACTTTAAGAGATGTCAGGAAAAGGAAGGAGTGTTTATGAAACCAAGAAATATACAATTATTAAAATTTCCATTAACTTTTTGATTTACTTGCCTTGAAGACAGAGAAAACAAATGGATAATCTTAAAGTTACAAAACTTACTTTATCAATTTTACTCACACATCAAAAGTTGAAAGAAGTGATGATGAATGGTTATTTTCTAATTTCATTATTCTGTTTTTGAGACTCCTTTCTTCCATTGTTCGGTGGGGGGTTGGTTCTCTATTTTGGAGCTCCAGAGAGAGGATTGTCCTCCCCTGATTACCCCCCTGAGCCTATGTATGATCAAAACTTATTTCAGGGTCTTTATTGATATTCAAAATTTCAAAACAATGTTAAACCCAAAAACTTATGTAAGCCATTCTCTGCTAAAAGATTTCTTTTCAATCTGTCAAAACTTGAGGTATTTCAATTTTCATAACAATAGAATTTTGAAGGAGGCGATAAAAGTTCTTTTTGTCTTTTCCCTTAGGTCTTTACAATGTGGACGCATTGAAATGCACAAAAACCTCTTCATCTCTCTGGCGTGGAGCAATATCATGTGGCTTATTTGGTATTTTGAAGTTCTGTTCGATCCGGATGTGCCACAAGCAAATGAGGTAAGAAAGTCAGCATGCAGTTTAAACAAGCACAAAAGTGGTGCACAATCTGTGAATGTTTACAAATATGGAAAAAAAAGTTTTGAAAAGCATTTGAACTGCAATGCATTGTATTGAATAATTTAACAAAAGACTGTTGGAATTTAAAGAAATGCTAGGATATTGAAAATAATTTGAATACAAGCGCAATGATGGCGGCTGTGCTGGCAAATAGCAATTAACCAATTTGATCCAAATATCCAACGCAAGTCTTTGGTGAATGTCATCACAGGAAAGAAAGTGCTCTTTAATGTATAACATGTTACCATTTTCTTCCCTCCCACCTGTAAGCATTGTGCTAACACCCCCCCCCCCCAGATAAAATTGCTATTTTTAGGACTGTGTCATCCGCAGGTAGAAACTTTTAATGTTTTACATGTAAAGTCCCAGTTCTACACTCGAGTATTATTTTCTACAATAAAATATATTTTTGAATGGAAATGGATGAATAAACAAAATTGTTAAGGCAAAGAAAATTCTAATTCTATAAGACAATAGATTAGAATAGAAAAGATGTTTTATTTCCCATTCATTTTTTCGTATATCTTTCTTCCTGGTTTGTCTTTTGAGAATTTACAATTATTGATTTTTCTTATTTTCTTCATCCTTTTTTTAATATCCACAAAACGTGGAGTAGAGTGCCTAGAAATTTCAATTAAATTTTGGATTATGTGTTTCATTTACTAGAAACAATTAACAAAAAAGTGCTGCAACTTATTACGTCGTGCTCCACCGCAGGTAACAAGGGCCTTCCCTCCCTTCTAAATTTTGGGTCGCAAAATTGATTCCAGGGGTCCATAACCTCCGCAGAGGTCCGCAAAGGCCACAAAATGCAATTTAAAGTCCGAAAATTGGCTGTTTAGGGCCAAAAATGGCCAAAATGTTAATTTTACCCATTTTTGAGCTCCGTTTTGTCCATATATCTTAAATTCTATCTTTATGAAGTTTCATGGAATCTTAATTGGTATATCGTTGAGAAGCAACATAGCTGAAGATATCATAGAAAATTGATTTTTTTCATTTTTCAATTCCGGCAATATCCTTGTTTTAACAGTGTTGAGATATCAAACTCAAGCTCGGAGACATAATGTACGATGTCAGGCTTAATCTAAAACTGCGTTTCAAGAAAGAAAAAACTGTACTGAATGAAAATAATGCTAAATACGATTGCAGTTGTGAAAAAGATGTGAAGTTCAGAGAGGATATTTTTCAATGCGATCATATTAAATGCCATATTCATTCATAAAATGTTCGTCATAAATCAACTCATGTAGACGGATTTATAGGCTATAGCGTAATAATTCAAATCTAAACATTGCACACTCTTGAAACGAAAGAAGATTGGGAAACCTAATAAGCTTTGAAACCTAATAAGCTTTAAAATTTTCTTGCAATAATGTTGCAACAGATGAAGAGAGAGTTTTGTCATGTTTATTAAGCTTTAGAAAGCATAAACAAAGAAAAGAGCCTTGAAGGTCCGAAATAAATACGAATAATGAACATACATCATAAAATTCTTCAAAATCGTCTTTTACTTGTTATGAAAAACAGTTGTTAACATAGTCCAAATCCAAATTTTTTCTATATTAAAAAAATTACACCCTCAATATGAGGTAAATCTTTTATAAAGTGATGATATTAAAATGAAGACAAGACTTTGTGTTCAAGGGGGGACAACCCTTATTAAGTCTATAAAAATTCATCAAATGGTTAGGAAAATACTGTACTCTTCCACTTTCTTATAAGAATTTTTATTTTTTGTCACTCTTTATTGTTACAAGTAACATGATTCTCATTATTTTGGTCAATTAGCATCTGTAATTGGCAATTATCAAGTGAATTATCTTTCAAATGTCTTAATCTTTGTCAGAATTACGATGTCTCAGCATCACCGTCTTCACTTAACCTACAAAGGAAGTGGATTTAGATTTGTCTCTAACTGAAAAATTAAGAATTTCTCAACAGTAGTTTTTCATTGCATCTCTTCTCAATAAGTTCTGGTGTCACATCAATTAGAAAAAAGTAAGAGGAGTTCAAGAAACTAAAGATCTTTAAGTGTCTTACATACACTGTTGTGAAAATATGACATGGTTCACCCAACATTTTGAGTGAGCCACGGACACCCATAATAATTTTCAATTAAGTAAGTTTAACGCAAATTATTGCACTAACTGACCCATATTATTTCTGAGTTAGTCACAGAAACCATCAGAGTTTTACGCAAATTATTGCGTTAACTGACCCATATTTTTGCATTAACTGTAATTGATGTAGAAATTTTTTTCGTTAATGAACGTAATATTATTTTGCAACAACGAACGCATTTTCTTTTGCAACAGTGTAACGCTATTGCAAAAGTGCTCTTAATGAAATAAATATGTTTAACAGGGTTTCCGTCTATGAGGGGACAACATGTTGTAATTTAAGCCAAAAACTCAAAAATTCTGCTAACTCAAATGTAGTTTTAAACCCCTTTGCAGATTCCAGCCAGAACTTTCCAGGGTATTTTTGGAAAGCTCAAATATTATTCTATTAGGATTGAGCCATTTTAAGGGGTTATTTTTGCAAATTTTTAGGGCACATATTGGAAATGATTCTAACATTGTTTCTAAAATATGCTTTACACTAGAAATTTGTAAAAATGACACCTTCAAAACGGATCAATAAAACAATACACCTTCAAATCCTCAGAGGCAATATTAGAGCTTTCCAAAAATACCCTTGAAAGTTAAAACTATCTTAAAGTTGGTGGAAAATTCTATATTTTGACCAGAATTGCAACAATTTGTCCCCTCATAGTAAGAAAGTCTGTTAATTCTTTTTTGAAAAAGTGCTAGCCAAAATTTTGGTGCATGGATCATTTTAATCATAGGCACATATGGTTATTTTTTTCAAGATAATTGAATTTTAGCCTATTAAAATTTCAAATCTTGAAAAACTAATAAATTCCCTAGAGAAACGTCCTGTGCTTCTTGACATTCAGTTTGTACCAATAAATTCCTAAGTATGCTACTTGTTAAAAATTGTAACTCATTAGTAGCAATCATGTAATAGGCAAATAAGCTTTTTGTAAAATATAATTATCTCGCAAATTATAATCAGAGTTGATTGACTATCCTTAGGGCATCAATTCCACATTCTTAAAAAATTATATTCTGCTCATTTTTCGATGCCTCAAGTTTTGTCATAAAACCATAAATTGGTTTAAAAGTATGTTAAAATATATTTTGAAATAAATATTCAATTAATATAAAAGGCTTCAAATTAATGATGGTCGCATAAATCCAAAAAAATAGTGAAATTTTTTTAGCATTCTGCAATCTGACATTGGTCTTTCATTCCTATTAGAATTAGGCTATTTTTCCCTTATGAAATAGTGTTCAATGAAAATAAAATTTGAATGTTGTTTGGTATTTTTCAAAATTAATTTCCAATTATTTTGTGCATTTGACAAGTTCAGTAAATAGATTAAAGAGGTATGTGAAAATTCATCTAATCAGGGAATACAATGAATAATTTGGTTTATAGACTTTACAAAAATAAGTTTCAAGGAATAGGTTGGGTTCTGATAATAAATGGTAATTTGCCAGGTTTAAGAATTTGCTCATTAAAATGAGTAAAAAATTTTATTAGCTTATAATGAGATGTACATTTTAATAACCCGAGGATTTCATGTATCTAATTCTTTAATTGAAAAAGCAAGTGTTGAAACAGGCAAACAGTTTTAAATGAAAATTCTGAAATTTCAAGGATTTGATCCAGAAACTAAAATCAATTTTTCACAAAATCTTGTCACAAATTAAGTCAAATTTTGCAATATATAGTAATTAATAGTAGTTGATCTCCGTTAATCTTAATCTGAAAGTAAACTATATTAAGCAAGATAAATATTAAACTATATTAAACGAAAATTTAGTTTAATCTAGTATAATCTCGTCACGAACTCAGCTACAGATTCTTATTTTATACTTAATTAAATCTTATCCTAGGCAGTGACAAAAGTGTCCACATAGCTTTTGACCGATTTTGACACTGAGTTGCTTAAACGTTTTGGAAGGAAAAAGCTTGGAGTATTGCATTTCTTTTCCTCAGACTGAAAATCGAATGGCACACCTCATTTGTGTTTGTCCATTAGATTCTTTAAATGCTTCTCCTCAATGTTTCCTTCAAAGCCTCTTGTGTTTCATTTTCAAAACAAAATCAACAAATTTTGAGTACTTGAACCATTCAGAACAAGTAGTGCTTTAATGCAATTTGATTGAAAACATAATATTATTCTTGCATTTAAGAATTAAGGAATTGTAAAAATGATAAGTTGTGACATTGGTCTAAAATTGGGGATACATTTTTTTCTGTGACTTACTACCACAAATAGTCCCAACTTTAAAGAGTAAAAAAGTAGATTAGAATATTCATTATTCAATTAAAAACTATATCATTTTACAACATCAATTTCTTAAAATGTGAAATTATACAATTTTTGATTGAAATTTAGAATTTGAGAAACTTTATGTCAATGTAAATAGAAACGTACAGTAGCCATGCTGGGAAGGGTGACAGAATCCACAAACATTCTCTCCATCCTTGGGATTGATACAGTACATGATATCATTTTGGAATCGCGGATGAAATGAGATTCGAAAAAAAGTATCATTCACTACGGTAGCTTAAAGGATGTTGAGGATATTTGTGAATTCTATTCCCTTTTCTGAGATGGCTATTGCACTATTTCATCTACATTGTCACATATTTGTTTGGAAAGCCTTATCTTATTTTTTAAGTTTCAATCTCGAGTGATTTGAATATATCTCTAAAATTATACCATTTGTGGACGTTTGTCACATTTTATTGAATTTAACTTAAAGAATGGAAGCCAAATTCGGATCTGGGAATGTCAAGTGGAATGACAGAAATGCTGTTCATACATTTTATTTTGTTTTAAAAAGAAAAAATGAATAAATGGTAAGATTGATGCACCAGAAATAAATAGAACTTTAGCTGGCTTTTTTTTCATGGAAAACATCAAAACTGAGGAACGAGATTATATTCTCGAAACTGTGGAAAATTCCCAGAACCAGGAATTACGAAATTCGTAGACATTTAGTAAAAAAATTTTGAGCTCAAAGTGGCCCAAAAATTACGCTATTTAGCTAAAATGAGGTATTTTGAGACTTTTGGGGAGTTTTACTTGTTCAAAATTGCTTTTTTGAGCACTTTTTCAAGCAAATATTTGGGAAAATATCAGAAATTTCCTCAAATTTTCCCAAAAATTTGAAAAAATGAAAATTTTTTGCAAAACTTATCATTATTTTTTGCTAAACTGAGAATTTTTTTCTCAAAACTGAGATTTTAAAATGCCAAAACCAGGATTTACGAAAATCGTAGAACATTTTACCTAGTTCTACTGAGCGTGAAAAAAAGCCTGTTTAGGTTTTGCAATTTAAACTAAGAGACAGCTACTTATTCTAACCCTGCTCAGACGAGGAGGGTTCAAAGTGCCCGTGCCAAATTTGATGGCTTAGAACTTCAGAAAACCACCAGTGAAAAATGGCCCTTTAAACTTCTTGAATGTTCATTTGTCCCTATTTTAAAGTTTTTGCATAAGAGATCGGATAAAAATCTTGACTCTCCTGTACTTGCAATTGGAAACTGTTTTCGTGAATGATCAAATATCCAAAGAGTATTTCATAAAATACTCATATACTCGAGAATCATATGACCAATCAATTTCTTTTCATACTTTGTTAATTAAAATTTGTTTCACACACCAGGACACTTATATTTGAAATTTAAATTAATCCAAGGGCTAAAAGGAATGCAACTTCAACTTAATAAAATTTCTCATGCCTATTTTGAAAATATCTTCAGGCAAAAGCAAGATTAGACACAATTTCCTTTGAAATTTCCGTTTATTTAACTCCATGATATGTAATGAAAAAAGCTTCTTGTACTTGCATCTTAATTTAAGATGATTGTTTTAATTAGTTATCAGGTAAAATTAACCGCCTTTGATCAATTTAAAATACAATCTAATACAGTCAATAAGGGTGGAAAGTAAAAATATTGAAAGAAAATGTGCTTGAATAAAATTGTAATATCAGTTGGGGCTACACTGTTGTAAAAAATTTGCATAAGTTACTGCAAAATCATTTTAGATAACGGAAAATAAGATTGCATGACATTAGATAACGGAAAGTTTGAATTGCAATGACAAAGCAATAGGACAAACGCAAATGAGAAAACGGTAATTAGATTTTGCTATAGCAATTGCAAAAATCTGGGTGTCCATTGCTCTTGCAAATATTTGCAAGAGAATAGGCCCAGTTTTACAACAGTGTAAGTGAAATCTCTATATGGGCAAATCGGAACAGCCCCAATAGATCTTCTGGAGAATATCCATTATCCAATCTCTTAGATGAACCATAACAATAACTTGTGACCCATCAATTGACTAACATATTTTCCCCACCAAATTCCACTTTGCTCCATCTGGCATTTCCATTTACAGGCTTTATTTTTGCCTAATTTTCTGAGATACTCATTGTCAAAATTTTGATAAAAAATCTAACATTTCATGAACATTCCCAAAAAACTCAAGCCTTGGAAATGCTGAAGTAGTAAAATTTCTAAAATCTGACTCAAATTTTTCAAAACTCATCTCCAAAAACAAAAACATCAAAGGTCTAAAAATTGGCCATTTTGACCTTTTCTATAAAGTTGGCATTAAGATATTAGAAGCTCATATTCTTATAAATATGTTTTGAGAATAATCATACGATTCAATTAGTGTTTTCCGATCCATTTCCATAAGCTTGTTTTCTTTTTCCTTACAATTAAATTCAATGACATGTAAACTGAAAGGCAATTTGAGGCAGTTCAATGGAAAAGGAGAATAGCACTGAAAGTTGACTATAGTGGGTGCAATTTCAGGCATTTTTGACAAAAATTTTCCCAAAACTCAGCAAAAAAATTTTTAAAAAATTGAAAAACTCAAAAATACGAAATTTTTAGATATCAAAATTAGCCAAAATCTTGACTTTTTGTGCCGAGATTTGCAAAATAATCAAAAAATTTCCAAATTCTTTTAAACATTGTGAAAATTTCCAAACACCAAGCAAAATTTTCCAAAAACTCAGCTCAAAAAAAAGTGGAAAATCATAATTGCTGTGTTGACATTGATTTGGAGAAATCAACTCCTCTAGCTTTTAGAATGCTGCGGTGCAAACTCACACCTGAAAAAAAAAGATATTTATTTAAAACTTTCAGTTCAGACTTTAAATCGGTTTTTTTTTCAAGTAACTATCCATTGACCAACCTCAGTATCATTATCGACATTTCCTTGAAAAAAACTCACAGTTGTGACCATTGGGTACAAAAGCGATAGGTTTTATGTATTAAGATAAGATACCATTTATATTGTTTTCCACATACATATTTTGACCTGTTCTATGACACTAAGAGCTTATTTTTGTGCATTTAGACTTGTTATTAAAACTTCAAAAACTCCAGAAATGTTTATGAAACTATTAACTTACTTGTCGCAATTAATTTTATGAAAAACTGTCACTTTTTGTATGAAAAAATGAACATTTGAATGTTGGTTTTAGATTTTTCGAATATCCTTGATTTTTGTGCTCAAGAATATCCACATTTTTTTTTTTTTTTGAAAATTATTTCTGAAAACAATTTTTTTTTCAAAAAAGGGAG
>JAOWAT010082893.1:0-10885 GCA_028571025.1 Longipedia americana
GTTCAAACTATCCCAAACTTGACCTTAATTAAATCACCCGCATTTTATTCAGAACCCAATGAAATATTAATTAATTAAACTAAGAATATTTTATTCGAGAATTTTATTACCACCATTTTTAGACCTTTTTTATCGTAATTCAGGCTTGCCAAACACAAATCAAATTAAATAATTAATCTCAGAGTACAATCTCCTCCCCTTGAACCTACATATATACCTAATGGAACATTTAGTAGCTGCCCTCGAAAAAACCATATCTGGCCAATCAACGCAGTAAGTTAAGCAAGCTGAGGCTCAACTCTAGCAAATGTCCAAGGATGTCAATTTCACCGCTGCCATTCAGTCTATCCTCCTTGAAAAAAACTGTCCAACTGCCCTCAAAAAAGCAGCCGCAGTCTACCTCACCACCCACTCCAGAGCTGTCATTAAAAGCAAGAACTAGTCCAACATAAATATACTATGCTAAAAACTGATGGAAATGTTGAGAAACACTGGCATAACTACCCTCCTTAAAATTCATATATCACACGCAGTAGAAGTCATGTTCAGTTTCAACGAAAGAGCAAAGACAATACGAAACGCATTCATTCCCAACCTACTGGGAATACTGAAGTAAATTAACTTCAGTAACCTTGAGCAAACCACTATCAACCTGTAATACCTAGCATTCTTCGGTCAAATACTCATGAGTAATGTCGGACTGGCGGATGAAGTCTCCAAATTCATTCAAAACACATTTCCCCAATATGTCAAACTTACTCTCTTCATCATCACGCGACTCTAGGCCGCTTTCTAGAGCAAAAACTAGCCCTAAATTCACAATAAGTACGTTTTAAAAACATATCCTTAGTGTTCAACTGCTGAAACTCTACAGTTATCTTCTAAAACTGTATCTCCGTAGATTCCTCTTCGTAGAAGTAGCAAATACCAACCTATTGTACTCCGAATAGTTTGAGAAAGTGATTACTCGAGGCCTGGCGTTCAACCTTCCAATCAACAATTTCAGTTCGCCTCTGTTCTTCATCACAGACAAGAAGTAAAATTTTGAGCTAGCAAAAGCCATGAACCAGATAAAATGTAACATCATCACATGTCTTCACTCCCTCAACAAACTTCTCATCAGCTCCATCAAATAACCCAACATGTTCCAACTAAATCCCACCTTCTCGCAGAACAAGGCCTATATCCCGGCCATGATTGATGCCACCTCACAGTTCCTACAGCACCTCAGCGGAAACTACCAAAAACTGCCCAACAGAGCATCTTTAAGAACCCTCTAAAATATCCTTGCAATCTTCAACACCCTTATGGCCAACAATACTCTCTATGCCATGTTTTCATAGCATAAAAACACTATACTATAAAACATCGTAATGAGAATCCTGACACCCTCCGACTAGGACGTGTAAACCTATCAAAACAACCCCTAGTAGTTTCTAAACTGCATCATGCACGTCATCGACCGCTAACCTTTAAAAAAAATCAGCAAAGGACCTAATTCACTATAGGAGCAGTAGTATCAAACAGATATCGAAGATCAAACCCTAAAAACAACTGCGGCCAATCTCCTCAACTCTATCTTCAAATATCAAGATGGCTCAGTCTCCTAAACCTTCAAAATCTGTTCACTAGTTTTACAAGGTAAACTCAACATTCAATTCCCGAAAAGTACGGTATTGGTCATCATTGGAATACTCCGTGACCACACCAAAGATCGCCCAGACTGCCATCAACAACTCTTCTTCATTCTGACTAAACTCTTCTAAACTTCCGAGATCCCTCTCGATTCCCACAAATAGTCCATCCCAAAATCCATATAATATACCTTTTGTCTCCTCACACTCTATAGATATCTCCAGTTCTTCATCATTATGGACTAGGGAAGCACAGTCACATGTGAGTACACGTTCGCTCTGATCACCAAAATCCTTACGAGCAAAAATGTGCAATAGCCACCACAGTAAATGGCCTTGCATATAATAGAACTCATAAACAACATCTCAAGACAAACCGATCTAATTTAAGAAAACAATGCTCCTCAAACCCTTAAAGCCCTAAATAATCTCCTTCTGAGTGCCGACCCACCATCTCTCAAACTATTCGATTGTGTCTATAGCGTTTTCAGGGCCAATGACTACGAGCTTTTGAACCATCTACCACTGGTATTCGAAACCCTGAATATCCTCGCTGCCATTGTAAAGAAATAGATGGACAATCCCAACACCCAAAACAAACTCGTGATCAATAAGTGTTTCAATGCTATCCGATAGATTGGGTAAAATCCCGAGTACATCCCAACTGTGATTCCAGATCTGGAGAAGATCATAATGCCGCTGCTGCCCTACCTCTAAAATCCGAAATATGACGTCGACTATGAAGAGGACATCTTCCTGCTTCTCACGGCATTCATCGAAAAATCCAAAAAAGTCACCGAAAACCAGCTCATGATGATGAACTACATTCCCAAGATCTTCTACAATCGCTATGACCTGACCTTCGGACACATCTTCAATGCTCTCCACATATTCATGTTCTACGGGAAAGAAATTCTTTCCAACTCTCCAGATGCCATCCGGTAAATCTACAAAATGGCCAACACATCCATCAACACAGTCAAGGCAACGGCCAAAGTCCTGACAGAAGCCGACAACTGCGAAGGGGCTCTGATCCTCCAGAGTCTTATTCTTTCCGTTGGCAACACCTTCAATCTCTAGTTCTGGCAAGAAATTATTACTGGTCTGCTCCAAAAATTTAACCAGCCAATCACCTTCAACCTCCTCAAATCCAAGTATCTCTGAGCATAACTTTAGTCTAGCTGCTGCCCTTGCCCTTTGTCTGCTGGGTGGGCATCGCTATTTCAAACAGGAGTAGAACTAAAAATTGCTAGATCAAATCCTCTCCTACTTATCCTTTTTTGATGTCGAATACTCCTTCAAGGTGTATATTGTCGCACTCAGTTAACTCATGGTGCTTAATTAACAGTTCATAAAGCCACGTCTTCAGTACATGATTGACGCCTGTGTCACCCTTCTCCAGTTGTAGAGTTCCAAAGTTTCCAAGAATAACCACTTTGTCGATGAAATATAGGTAGAGGAGGAGAAAGACTATAAGAATTCCTTACTCCAGGTCGTCAATTCTGTGAAAAATATCGACGAGTTCTAGTTTTTCAAAAATAAACTCAACTGGTTCAAGGAAAATAACCTCCAAGCAATTAATCATGCCGTTGAGTACCTGCCTGCTGCCAAAAAAGACTTCCTTAAAAATATCCTCGTTGTCAAAAGGATCATGGATCAACCGAGGCAAATTTTCAAAGTAAAAAGACAGTGATTTTTGCTGTAAGCTACGAAAAATGTTAACTTCTTTATCTTCGATTTTCTTATTCACTCCCTCGATTTATCGCTCGAATATCTCGAATCAAATTTATTCCAGTATTAAATCAATATGATCGCCTATCTGATTAATATACTATCAGCATACTGTTTTTTTACTCTGTTGTGAGCGCACATCCCGAAAAATGTGTAAACTGTAGAAATTGGGTCTCGAAGGAGAAACAACCAATCTGATTCAAGCAATGCATTCAAAATATTTATGACCGATATTTTCCCTTCCTTTAAAGGCAATTCTCTTTTAATTTCATTTACTGCATTGATTCCTGAATTAAAGAAAGGAACAAAAAATTAATCTCTCGATGGATTTGTAATTGCCACTCTTTAAAGAAGACGAGAAATTTTTTTATCCAATCATTGAGTTGCTTCGATCGGAGGAGTCGTTTTCAAATGAGACCACACTGAATCGTTCATGTCAAAATATTCCAAACAATTTTCAACCCGACCACGGCTTTCAGAATAAACCTATCAAAAGGCGTCGTAAAACAAGAAATAGAGCACTTCTGATTAGAAAATTGTCTTTCGAAGTTTGCCGCATTTTAGAATAAAAAAACAAAGCTTTGATTACAAGACTAATCACAGAACTATTCCTCAAAAGGAGTGCGAAACAGTCACTCTAAATCGCTCAATAAAATGAGACCTGTGCTCATTCAGAATTTTAACAAATAGACTCATAAAAACTTTTCTCCTATCTAAGTCTAGCCAAATAAAAATTTCAACAGACAAGATAAAATTCTCGAAATTTTATCATCAAAACAAAAACCACGAGAGTTTAGCTCGAACCGATGCTCGAAGAAGGCTGCGAAGACCAATTGTAACCCCAATAAAACAATATTCTCTTGGATCATTAAACAAGGAGTAAAAGCATCGGCAGCTATTTTATTCAACTCTGCAAAGACCAATTCCAAAGAATAAACCCCATTTTGGGCAAAGAAGTATTCAAAAAACCCAAAAAAAGTCAACATTTCTCGGCCAATAAATACTTTGTCTCTACTTTTTGTAACTTCCGTGACTGAATACGCTCCTTCGTAGCACATTGCAGGAAAATTTGATTTTTTCTCCCCTTCATAGAAATAGAGCATATCATCGGTGAAATGTCTATCACATCCGAAAATATATTATTCAATTCCATTTATCTACAAATTTGCCTCTTTATATCACCAAAAAATTAATAAAAGATAAAACAACTCAACTCTCATTTCCCCCAACCTTCTCCATACCCATAAAATCCAAAAACATAAAAAATCAATGGGAGGAAAAAAAAATAGGTATAAAAACTCACATAAGAACTCCAACAACAATGCCTCAAACCACAAACAACACGAACCAACGTAGTAATAGCAAGCCATGCTCATCTAATAATGTCTCAGCATACATCCCTTCTTATAATCCAACCTTAAAGACACCCGATAATAGCAATACTGCCACCTCCTCAGCAAGCGTTGGCTCGACACCTGGAAAACCTACGTTGGCTATGATCAAATCACGAAACCTAGATAAGATTAAGAAGGGAAAGCGCCTAGGAACATGGGCAGAAAACATCCTGGCAAAATCAATTAAAATATGCGCAAAATCACACAGGACTTCAGAACCATACCGCCATCCATGCCATAATACGAATATCTCAACGTTGTCATCAACGATAAGGCAGAAAAAGGTGAAGACTATATCCCAGCTGGATCCAAGCTATGGCAGGTCCTGATCTAGAAATATTAAGTTGCTGAAGATATCATTCGGCCTATTCGAAAAAACAAAAAATCCTTCTTTTACGATTCTTAGCTATTTAATTGCGAAGTTATGTTCCTCAACTATGTAGATTTCGATGAAGTCCTTGAAAAACAAGATAAGTTCTCCAAAAAACAGAAGAAAGACCTCATCGACTCAGAGAAAATGCAGTTTTCATCACTGTGGTAGCTGCCTGATCTCCATAAATTCATGAAGCAATATGTCAAAAATGTTTACTAGTCTGAAACAGAAATAAAAATTTGGCGAGTACTCGGCTATTTAAGTTTCAAATAGCTCCAATCTTCTCTGGCGTAGTCGATAGAATCATAAAGCTACGAAATTGAAGGCGTCCCTTTAGAAGGATAAAAATATGAATAGCTCGATATTGATGACTACCTGACCACCTACCATACTTTGGTTGTTGAAATCAACGGCCAGCGACTTAAAAAGGCATAACCACCCTAAAACATCCGTGGGTACTGCGAGTAATGTATAAAGATAAAAGATCTTAAATACTGGTGTTCCTGTAACTAGGTTCATTACTGCTCAATGTAATGCAGAATTGATAATCAAATATTCCACAACAAGTCCTGCAGTTTGACCTTCGACAGCGATGATGACTAATAATATAACAAAAAGGCCGTGAAATTAAAAGACGGATAGTTCATGTGTTCCGGTCTTTAGAATCTCGGAAATACTTGCTACATGAATAGTGCTTTACAATGTATCCTATCCATGGATTAGTTCCGAAATTTTTTCTCCAGTAATTAGTACCAGAAACATCTGAAATAATAGGGTGAAAATTAACTATTTCTCATGAAACTCAGCAAATTCTTCAAGAAAATTAGCTAGTCCAAAAAACCCTTCGAACCTTGGAGTCTCAAAGGCCAAATCGATCACAACCTCTCACCCTTCAGAGGGTACAAGCAACACGACGCTGGCGATTTTATCACTCATTTTCTTACCATTTCCAATTAATTCCTCGCTCTCAAGCAAGAAGAGGCTTACCATCCTGTCATCAGGGATAACCTCGTAGGAGTATTCAATTCCGTCATAACCTGTCCATAGTGCGAACTGTAAATAAAAAATGACTAAATTTTCACACAAATCACGGTTCCTATCAAATCCAAAGGGAAGAAGCAGGCATAAAGTAGCACCCTTCAAGACTGTCTTGAAATGTTCAAAATGCCTGAACAACTTGACGAATAAAATGCCTGGTGGTGTTAAACATGCGACATGATGCGTCTCGCCTACAAACAACTGACCATCCAAAGCATGCCAAAACTCCTCTTGGTACAACTAGGCAGATTTAAAGCTGATGGTGATCGTAAAGTCAAGAATTCTGAGCCTATTCTGTATTAAAAAGTCGAAAAGTTTGATGGGATTCCTTATCAACTTCTGGCAGTAGTTGTGCATGAGGGAAGCATGGAAAGGGGACACTACTGGGCCATTTGCTAGAGAGCAGGCAAGTATTACATCTATAATGATGAGAAAGTTGTTGAAACCTAGAAAATTATCAACAAAAATGCCTATATTCTACTGTACAAAAAACTGTAGTGAGACCCGAGTCAAACTAAAAATTTGATTTTTAAAGTTATGTTTCATATATGATGAAGTTAATCCAACATTAAATTCAAAAAGTTACATTCTTACAAATATCCCCAAAACTTCATGTCCCTCGGAAACCAAAGCTAGCATTCCGATTTCTAGTAGTTCAACAAATAGTAAAAGTAGAGACTGGAAGCTCGACTCAAGTTTGAAAAGTAAAAAGAAGAGATTCATAACTACCAAATGGGAAACATCTACAACCAAGACAAACACTACAACCCACACAATGTCATTGGAGTCCAGAACCTCACCAAAGCCCAGAATAGACTACTCGATGACAAAAAAGTACAGTACAGAGTTAACAATTAAACGTATCTCCGCAACCATCCAGAACTGCAAAACATGATCTCCGTATTCCTGTTCAAAGTCCTCGAAGAAAAACCCAGAGACATCTTGAACTACGCGGGAAAGTACTTCGATCAGCCAGATCTGTAGAAAATTATCGAAATCTAAAGCAAACATTATGATAGTGATAAATGAATATATTTCTCATTTTTCAATTCGAATGTTATTAATGTCAAATGGTTATATTCTTAGAATGGTCAGAAAGTAAAACAACCGCTATTCGTCACTCTACACAAGCCTCAGATTTTATGGAAAGGAACTCCAGCTCTTCCCCACTTCTTCTACCCAGAATTCACCTAAGAACTCCAGGTTTCAAAAAAAGTGTTTAATCTGATGCGCTCCATTGGCATAAAACTCTCTTATTATCAAAAAAAATAGTCCATTATTCATCAGAATTTCATAGATTCCTGGCACTATACGTGTAGAGTGCACCTTCGTAATATTATAATAATTAATCCTACAAAAAAAAATGCAATTTTTTGTCAACCTTTTTGCCGACTGTGTCACACAGAGAAATGTGCTAACCACTGTAAGAGTTGGTAAGGGACTGAACATTATCCTTTCATGGTCCAAACAAAAACTCCAACATGTTGAAAAGGTAGAGACATTTGGAGTTGAAGTAGGGCTAAACCAATAAGCCTCCGCAACATTTCAAGGTGTTTCTGGAAGTCAAAAAGCTTCCTATGAAAACAAAAACACCTTTCAGACCAAATTTTTCACTTCCCAGGTGCCTCTCTCAGGGCCTTGCAGGTAGACAGTCACCAGCGATGCCCAAGATGTCTACTTTCATGCGTGGAATGTCGCTAAAAACAGGGAGCTGGAACCCATATTCTTGAACAGATAGTTCGGACATTTACGGCATGGCTGTGATATTCTCATTGACACCAACTAGCGAGGAGTCTTCTACCGAGCACTTATGAAAGGACGAAAAAGAACACTTCATGGCCAACTTGTAGACTAAATTCCCTACGTTCAACACGGCATTGTCTACAAAGCTGATAGGAAATGTCCAGGCTAAAGATGTCAGTCTGAAGATGTTTTAAAAGTGTAAACTTGCTACTTTTGTGAGTAATATGCTTACCATATTTCTAAAGTTAATCCTAGCTTGGTCAGAAAAAGAATAGACTTTGTCAAAAAGATGGGTCTTGTTGAATAAAACAGTGAAAACTGAGCAAACCCAAAACCTAACGACAAACATCATCATAAATTCTTGAGTAATTCTCGAGGATTACCCATCTTATTTTTCTATTTTTTTCGGTTTTTGAAACATAAATATGCTTTATAAAAGATTTTTCGAAAGTCTGTGTAATAAATAGGATTAAGTAGCACAAAGCATTTCAGAAAATATAATAGACCATTTCTAAGAAAAACGAGCAGAAAAAAAAAATTTTTTTTTCATGCTTTTTCTTCAAAACATTTACGAATAATATTCGAATAATGACTTTTACTGGGAATTTTTTCTTTCGAATTTACACTCTCAATCACCAATTTTATTACAATTAAACAGACTGTGATTGCTGGGAAACTTTTTATTGGATTTTACGATTTTTTGAATTTTATTTATAAATTTTGTCAATGAACATTTGAATTAATCGGATTGGTTCATGGAAACAGTCTTGAAGCAGTCTATTTGTAATGCTCATGACATAAAAAGCATGAGGATCTCCGAGATCAAATAACTAAGCGAAGGGTACGAGTTTCTAGCGTCCAAAAATAACCGAGTAAATAGCAAAAAAACTAAAAATAGCATTCTAATCTGACAGCCCACAGTAAAAATCTTTAAACGGAAATATTCCCTGCATCTCGAAAATTGTCATCAACAAATATTCAAAGTTAGCAGAAACACACCCTCGGTCAAAAATAGAATTTTCTTCGAGTCAAGAACTTTGCTGTCAGTTGGAAGAACATCTCCCAAAGTAATAAACGGAATAAAAGCCAAAATTCCAGACCAAACTAAAAAATAAGTGACTTCCCTTTATTTTAGCGTACTGAACTCCTTTCAAGATAATATCTCGAATTGTTGTCATCAGGTTGGACGGGGCTGTAATGACAGAATGTCATGAAAAAATGGTGAGCCTGATTTCATTTCATTAACATGCATGCATATCTCGAATTTTTAGAAGAATATAATGCATTATTTATCGCTTGATTGGATTTATGCTATGTTATGTTATAATGCATTATACCACATTATACCAAAGCAATGTCTTTATAAAAGCAATAGAAAACCTTCCGTATGCGCAATTGTCTCCATTTCCGAAGCTAGATACCATAACCACTGAAATCAACCTCTACATAAGCCACTCTATTCCCTCATTCTGCAAGCAGCAGGTAATTAAACACGCTAATCGTAGTTTTTTCGCCAAGGGAAAATAGAAGAAAAATATTTTTTCCCAAACTTCCATTCTTAAAAAAAAAGAAAATGTGATCGAACGTAATCGCAAGAAAAGGCATAATGCCAGATTTAGTAATGTTGAATCAAAAGAAAACTTGCAGTCTGACTCTTCGACACCTGTTGTTACTCCACATCATCGAATTGGCGAACTGAAAAATGAGTCTGAGTCAAAACGAAAGCACTTTGGAAAGGTCAAGTCGAATAACTAAAAGAAGTTACTTTTAGCATCTATTTTTAGGAAAAGAAAACCCGAAAAGTTGAAGAAAACATCTCTGGATTAACTCTTAAAAGCTTTCAATATCCGAAAATAAAGATGTCTAATAGGGAAAAATCTTAGGACACTTCAAAACCTTTATAAGTTCACTCGTTTTGAGCTATTTTAACATTACACTGCATACAAAGCACTCCTGAAGTTCAGCGAAAACTCCTTCCCTAAGTTCTTATCAGGTTTTGAAATGTTTCTCAACCTCAACAACATCACAATATACTCAGAAGTGATATAGGGGTAGTGGTCCCTCCACAACAACGTAATATCTTTTTAAAACCATCTAAAAGTGCTGTAAAAAGTCTAAACGTTGCTGTACACCCAAACCATTACTGATTACATCGAAATACTACTGTAGTAGTGCAACTGCAGACAAATATCATATCAATAAATCCTCAACATCTATCTCAAAAGGTACCAAGACAGTCGGTAAGCGTAATAGAAAGCCGATTCCCTCTTTGACAAACTTGGAACTCCAAAATAGAAGTTTCTCACCAAAAAAGCCATATCTGAACTCTGCCATCGCGATTAGCAGTTTTGCAGGGATACTTATCGTCTTTACATGAAGTAAATGAAACCCTAGGACAACAGAACTGTGCAAATTCTATGATATTTCCATTCCTGGAAACCTTTTATCTCAAAAAACTAAACCTTCTAAATTTCCCCTCGTTTATCGGTAAATCGATTAGTAACAATATCAGCCTAGTGTTCGGCCCAAAAAAATAGCGAGGGTAGTTTCTTTTTGAATTTATCGTTCTTTAAATGATGTTAGATTTTCAACATTGCCGGATGAGGAATCTCGTGGCGAAATTCGATGACTTTCTCATCTTTGATCAAAGATTATTCCCAGAAAGACTGCTCCTTATATTGTTAATCATTATTCAATATCTCTTCGTAAATTTCCAAAACATCCAGAGATTTCTCCCAAACAAAATGCAAGAATAGAATCTAAAGCAGATGTAGCTGTAGCTATCGCTTGATTCCTTTCCATAATAACCCCACCGCTAGCAGCAACGAGCTCCGAAAGTACACTCTCAAACGAAAAACCCTCACCATCCCAGCAAAAGAAATCATTTCTTCCTTTTTGTCAACAGCGCATCTGGTGGTGGCTTCGGCAGCAAACTACTCAATCTCTAAGTATACCTTTCCACATATTTTGTT
>JAOWAT010083004.1:0-10884 GCA_028571025.1 Longipedia americana
GTTACCCATTGAGCCCAATGCTTCTTTTCTGGTGTTGAACATAGGGATCATGAGCATTTGAATGGTCTCAATGGTGTAGCCAAACACAGGCATTCTTCTATCTCCTCTCCACAGCTTATCAATGATAGATGCTTCATCCATATTGCCATTGGTTGCCCCATTGGTGGTAATGTCTTCTCTTTTCAAGTAAATAGGCTGTCTTTTGATATTGATGGGAGCAGAATTGGCCTTAGTCAAAATCTTCAAATTGACTCTTTCTCTCATCCACTCATGATAGGGCTTGTTATTGGCGATTCTCTTCTTCAATTTCTCATCATCCGTAATCGTCTTTTCATCAGTATCCACGAGCAACATCATGCCTGGTTTCAGACGACCTTTCTTGACGATATTTTCCGGTTCAGTGTCATAAACACCAACTTCCGAAGCCATGATCATAAAATCATCTTTCGTGACATAATAGCGAGAGGGTCTCAGTCCATTTCTATCCAGAATTGCGCCCACATATCTGCCATCACTGAATGTCAACAAAGCTGGTCCATCCCATGGTTCCATAGAACTAGCAGCAAATCGATAAAAGTCCTTTTTGTACTCTGGCATCAATTTGTCATTCTGCCAGGCTTCTGGCACCAAAGTAATAACAGCTTCTGGCAAGCTTCTCTTACCAGCCATGACCAAAAACTCCAGCACGCAATCCAACGACCCGGAATCGGAGCAATTCGGTTCGACAACCGGAAACAACTTGGTCAGATCTTCGCCGAATTCCTCGCTTTTCATGACACCTTCCCTAGCCTTCATAAGATTGACATTGCCTCTCAGAGTATTGATCTCCCCATTATGAGCCAGCATTCTGTTGGGATGAGCCCTCTCCCACGATGGAAATGTGTTCGTCGAGAACCTGGTGTGTACAATGCAGATGTAGGTTTCGAAATCGGGATTCCTCAGATCATTGAAATACTCCCACAACTGACAAGGATTGAATTGGCCTTAAATTGTGGAAAGATTTCATAAAACCAGCTTTTCAGCAAAATTTGAAGGGTTTTCTTTAGAAAAATCCATTTTTTTCAAAAATTTAATTAAAATTTTGACTTCATTGTTGATATATTCTGAAAAAGCATAACATTTTGAAGGAATAAATGCTTTAAAGAGCCCATCTTTTGCAATAAAAATGATTCGATAGAGAGCCATAAAGGCAAGAGATATGGACAAATTTTTAATTTTTCAAATCAAAGTGCTGCATTTTCATTGGAGCCTCAAAGTTTACTACTAAATGGCTGGTTTTATGAATTTTCGTCACCTTTGTAGACGACGGTTTTGTTGGACAGAGAGCAAATGTAGAACCTCCTTTCTTCGGTGGGAAATCTGTGTGACGAAGTCTTTCGAAGCACGTACACTTGACGAGTGAAATTCTCTTGCGACATCTGTTCATCTTGGGGCACGACGAAGGTCTGTGCCATAACGGGTTCCGCCCTGGCTGCCGTTTCGCCAATGCAGGAGTTGTCTTTCGGAACGTCTCGCCAATGAATCACCTTGAGTCAATAGGGTGTAACACAAAATTTCAGATTGAGTTCATCCCCAATTTTTCTTCAGTATTAAACCATTCTAAGGCCAAAACTACAAAAATTTCAGCCAAAAATCAATGCAAACTTATGTAAAAAACAAGCATTTTACTGAATAAATTGGCATCGGGGAAGCATTTTACTTAATAACTTTGAATTGAGGTAGCAAGCTCAAAAATTGATTTTTAGCTCAAATTTTTGTAGTTTTGGACTTAGAATAGTTAAATATTGAAGAAAAATTTGGGATCAACTCAATCTCAAATTTTGTGTTACACACTACCTTGAGGCCGAGTTCATCAGCAGCATCGCTGAATAGCCCCTGGCTTTCAGCTTTGTGTTCTTCATCCAGAAACAGAATTCCAGTGGCATATCTGCCCACTTTCGGCAGCTCGATGCCAGCAGCATCCCTAAGAGAAAGGAAATAAAACAAAATGTAAAGTCTATTCTAATCTCTATTATATTATTGTATTATTAGGAACACAAGTTTTATGCAAAAAGAAAAAACAAAGAATATGCGGACATCTGCTTCTTTTCACAAGAAAAATTTACAATTACATTTCATTGCAGAAGAAGCAATAAATTTGAAAGCAAAAACTTGAACTGGTTTTTACATCAAAGCAAAGGTTACTTTTTAGAGAAGGCATTTATTGGCTAAAGTTCAAATACAATAAACTTAGAACTAATTTGTAAGTCTTAAAGTCCAACATTTGGATCTAGTTTCGGATTTTTACTAATTTTTTGGCTAAAAAATTTGATCTCCTAAGAATATCTGATAAGTGACATGGAAATAATTATTGTAGAGAAAATTATGTTTCAGTACTTTCTAGTAAACGACATTACTCAAAATGCATAAAACGTTCATTATACCCAATTTTGCAATTTTAAACTAAATTTATCCTAAATGCCTACTTCTGTCTCAAATGCATAATCATTATGTGACTCTTAACATTATCCGTAATTAATAATGATTATTTTGTCGAAATTTTTTAAAATTTTTAGTGTGTCTAAAATAAAGAACGTGAAGGGACACTGAACCCAAAAATTAAGTTAGGCATAAAATGAAGTATGTACCCTAAAATAATTTTCCAACTTAGCAAATATATTTTTACTCCCCTATCAACCCAAAATTGTACTGTCAAAAATATTGATAATTCAAATCTGTTTTGAGATTTTGTCATCCTAAGCTTCTAAAAAGTTACTTCCTCCATTTTAATTTAAATAGGGCGAACGATGCGAGTGTTATGCTTTCCCGGAAAAATTTACTACAATGATTTAGGTAATCAATGAAGTAATTTTTCCGGGAAAACGTAACACTCACATCATTCTTCCTATTTAAATTGAAATGGAGGAAGTATATTGATAAAACCTGGGAAAATCTATCACACAACAAAACAATAAAAAAAGCCATGAACTTTTCTGAATCAAATCTTATTTTAAATGTGATGATTTTTCCCAGATTTTTATAATACAAGCTTAAGATGACAAGGGTGTTCTGTACAATAAAACCTCTAAAAATTTGAACTCTCAACATTTTTTAGAGTTCAATTTAAGCTTCTATAGGGGACTAAACATATTTTTGTTAAATTGGAAAATTATCTTAGGTTACATACTTCATTTAAAGCTAAACTTAATTTTTGAGTTCAGTGTCCCTTAAACAGAGCTTTCTCGATAGAAATGACAAAATTATTTTGAATGTTTTGAAAATGGTATGTATTTTTACATATTTTTCATGAATTTTTTTTGAAAATTTTCCAATAATGACCAGAGGAAGAAGGTTTTTGGCCAAAAATTGCAAAATATGGTGTTTACAAAATCATGCTTTATGGGAAAAATCGAGTTTTCCATCCTAATTCTTTCTGTTTTGGGTAGGGAAACTATAATGCTTTTCAGATCTATAAAAAATGTTCACAATAAATGGTGTTTCCTATGGAAAAATGACATTAAAAATGACCATTTAAAACAGTACCTTTTTAGTACTAAAATAGCACTAAAAATGTTATGTTTCAAATTGTCATTTTTAATGTCATTTTTCCATAGGAGGCACCACTTATTACGAAAATTTTTTATGAATCTGGAAAGTAATTTTGTCTCTACCCGAGACAAAGAATTAAGATGGGAAACTCAATTTTTCCCAGAAAAATGCATGATATTGCAAATTTTGGGCAAAACACGCTCTTTTTTCTGGTCATTTTTGGAAAATTTTCAATTTTTTCATGAATAATATATAAAAATATATGCCAAATATAATATTGAGTGTTAAACCATTTTCAAAACTTTCAAAAATTTTCCTGTCATTTCTATCACGAAAGCTCTGTTAAGTAGCATTTAAAGTAAAACATTTATTTTTCACGAAAGGTGCATTCCTACTCTTAAAAAGAAAATGTACTTCCTCCATTTCAATTTAAATAGGATGATCAAGGTGAGTGTTACGTTTTCCCGGAAAAATATATTTCAATGATTACCTAAATCACAGATGTAAATATTTCCGGGAAAACTCAAGATTCGCATGGTTTGCCCAATTTAAATTGAAATGGAGGAAGTATTGCATAAAACTTCAACTCCTAAGGTAATAAAATATTGAACGATAAGTACTGTTTTAACTTATTGAATCTGCAGCGACTATTGGAGGTGGATGGGATCCATAGTGATCCATCCATTCAAAACACAACACAAGAGACACCTCATGAGTAGATGAACAGGAGATAGGGAGAGGACCTTTCTTCCTTCACATTATGATCTCGACACTGCTCTCAAATGTGTGTGTTCTAAAAAGACTTTCAGGAGTGTAATTTGATTTTGTTTGTATTACTTATAAGTTGTGAAATTAAACATTAAATTTGAAAAAAAAAATTCTATTTTTTTCCTGGAAATCATACTCGTTATAGCAATTCAAGTGAGTATGGCTGCAATTTGATATTGCCATTGTTTATTTTCTCAATCAAAAGGAAAATATTTTCTTTTAAGTAATCCTGGAAAGCCAACAATTTAGTTTTTGATTTAAAATTGTTGATTTCACCGTTTCTTTTTTATAATAGGGGTACTGAAGTTGAAAATCAGGCTCAGATTGAAGTAAATCCTCATATATAAAGTAACAAAAATTTCACCAACAAATGTGAGTACAATCAACTACATGAGGATTGTAACTGTTAAATTTGTTTTCTCCAACTTAAATACAGTCAAAGACGGATTTAGCGTTATATATTTTTAGCAGCAGTATGGATTTAGCGATGGTTTACGACGGATTTAGCGACATAGCTAAGGACCAATTTTTTTACCTTTGAAAAATGATGCTAAATCCGTCTTTGTCGTTAAAAGTGTAAACATAGTGACACTAATGTTGCACCAAATTTGTCGCTAAATCCGTCTTTGACTGTATATTAAAGGAAACTGTAAGGGATATTTACGTAACTAGATCATATCCAGTTTCTAAAACATCCATTTCTTTCTTATTAACTTGACCTGAAGTCAGGGAAAACAAATTCTGAAAATGGGTATTCGATAAAGTTACAATCCTCATTTTGTCGATTGTATTCACAAATAAAGAAACCATAAAAATCACTTTAGATTTACAAATTCAGCATGCATAAAGCTTTACTGGATTTGTAAAACAATCATAGAGTTCAAACAATCTACTGCAGTAATTTAAAATCAAATTAGAACAGAAAAATACTTTTGAGATAACTTTCCTGTATCATATGAAAGTTATGATTCATAACTTCAGATTCTTCCAGAAATTAAACTCCCTAAAGTCTTAGTTTCCAACACAAATGAGAGTGAGTACAAATATGAATAACCAAAAACACATGTCCTTTGGATGCCATATCCTGGTCTTGTCCTTTTTTGGCTTTGTGTTTTGACCTTTCTTGCGGTCAGCTTGAGACTTGATATGACTGAGAGCGAGGGTTTTGAAAGCAGGCCGCCGCCGGGACAGTCTGTGCGTGCACTCCTTCCTGCGGGGTACAGAGTTTAACATAGCATGGCTCAAGTAACATCAAGGCCAACACAACAAAAAATATGCAACCAAAACGAATAAAGGATCTCAATAAAGGTTGGAATCAAAGCATTTTTGTGACGGTCAGGATTGTGGAATAAAGGAAATTATACAGTTATGTAAATTGCTATACGCAAGTTCTTTCATCTTGAGGAATTTTAAACAACTTATCGATTTATGTCCAAAATTGTATTTATCTTTTAGAAGTAAAATCATATCCCAAAAATAAATTGCTTCATATAAACCTTTCCAAAAAGCATCACTTGCCATAAATCAATAATTGAAGCATAGTGACTACTCATTTTTTCCAATACAAATGGGAAAATCGATAAAATACGCATCAATTTAGTACAGAATACTGAATGTCTTGTTCCAAATATTAATAAAAAGGAGGGATTAACTTCAAGTATTTTAGCTAAATTATGTGTCAAATTGGATAAAAATCTAAAATACTGACACGTTTTCTAATTCTTAAGCTTTGACCCTAATAATCGGAGGAATTTTAACGGACTTTGCATATATATTTTTTTATCTTTCTCAAAGTTTCAGACACATTAACAAATTTTGCGCAATTGTAGAGAGTAAATTCCGATCTTAGAGATCATATGGCAAAAATTAGCCCGTTAATTTTGTTTCTCATAAAAAACCTAATGGATATACCCCAACAAAAAATGTTCCCTGTATTTTGAGAAAGTTTAATTTAGAAATACAACTTTTACTTATTCATACAAATTTATATTAGATGATGTAGGTGAATTTGAATTAGATAATTGTGTCAAAATGAAAAGATTGAGATTTTAACGAAAAATTCATTTTTTAAATTTAAGAAATTCTGACATATTATGTCGTGTAAAATATAGTTAATTGAAATAGAATGTGTTCCACCTCTTTTCAGCAGGTCATCGACAAATAAAAAATTCTGCCCTCTTAATTTCAAGTAAGTTTCAAAAGCATGAATGGAAATTTTATATTCTACATTAACATGATAACTATTTTTCTGTTTACAAGTCTCCATAATAAATCTCATATCAAAGATAGTGTTTGATCATATCATATTACTTTACAAAAGAATCTTGGATTCAACAAAGCGGACAATTACAAAAATGCTTGAATTTTACCTACGTACTTGTAATTTGACACCTTTGCAACAAAACTATAAAAGGACTATGTTTCAATTTTTCATGAAAGCTGGTATTATTCTTTAATAGCTAGAGGCAACTTAAATGGAGAAAACTGATTTTTTGCCATTTTCCATTGCAGTTTAGATGTTCAATAATATAATATTAGGGTGGGTCATCCGAAAATAAATTATCAAAAATGATGCTCGGACGTCACTTAAAAAATTCCTCTTGTCTTACTGACTTCAAAAATGCCCTTACTTCTCTCAAAAAATGCCTGGAGGGGGTGCCTACAAGCCATTTCATTTCACTACATAAATGCACAGCTAATTTCACCTAATTTAATTTTTGTACCAGAGCAGAGGAAGTTCATAACAATGTTTGTTGCACCTGAAGCAGGCATCAAATGAAAAAACTAAGGGCATTTTTGGAATCAGTAAAAAAAGATCTTTAATTTGATCTACGTCCCGACTACATTAGTGACACCATGGTCCACCCTAATAATATAAACCAATTTAAGACAGTTTTACTTTTCAAGAATTGCAAACAACCCAAATGCATTTTTTTGTTTTCTGCATTATTTAGAACTTTCTTGAAGTAAAATTTTGTCAAGCTTTGTCAAACTGGAAATTCAGAAAATATTACTGCTCCATCCCAACAAAGTTGGCCAGACGAAAACTTCATCAAAATCACCAACTTTCATCCTAAATTTTCTCCGAGTTAAAGAGCGGTTTCGATTAAAGTAGGTAATGTTTCTAAAAGAGAGATTCTATAGTTTCTAAAACACTTCATTTTAATTTTTATCATCGAAACTAAATTGGGTGATTTTGATAGATTTTGCGTCCAATTTAGTCAGGACGGAGTAGTAAGTACAAAATTATACACAAGTCCTTCCTAAATTCTCTCAGGCTATTGACGAAGCTCACATTGGATATCCTTTAACAAAGACTTTTGGAGAAACTGAAACCCGATACATACATGATAATTTTCTTGTAGAATTCATGCGGAATTGCGCATAGGACACCAGCGCCATCTCCCGTATCATTATCGGCCGAGCAAGCCCCGCGATGCTCCATGCGGCAACTCAGCTTTTCCGCATCAGACAGAATTTTGTGCGTGGCTTTGCCCTTGATATTGACAATGAAACCCACACCACAAGCGTCCTTTTCCATAGAAGGATCATAAAGGCCCTCCTTTTTGGGAAGCTGCCAACGTTTTGGATCGAAAGGCATGATGAAAGGTCTTCCTCTTTACTTTCTTTGACACTAAACTTTCCAAGTGTTTTTTCTCCCTTTTTCTTTGGAGTGTTAGCAAACTCTTTAAGTGGTTAGTCTATTTTTAGAATCTGTTCACTTGGTCTTGAATTTGAATGCCTCCTTCAAATTGGAAATGTCGTTTAGGAGGATGCTATTCAGTCTGATTTATGGTCCTTTTCCCAATTTAGTTTTCTGGAGATTAAAAGTTAATCACGTTCGTTGCTGAAAGGCCTCGCTTGTAATGAACTTTTCTGCGCCCAAATTTCCAACTTCTGTTTCCAAGTCCTGTAAAGGAAAGAATAATGTTTGTTCTATAATACAAATTTTATGCAAAAGAATTAATAATTCAGACTTTTGAGCGTAATTAATTTTGAACTTTTCGTTTTCGTTACCATTTTTCTTAAAATTGTGAAGAACTTCGTATACTACTAAATAATTTTCATTTAATTATTCTATCACTTTCTTTAAAAATGTTGATCCCACTGAAGATTTCTTTGGAGTATTGCATACTTGAAAATGAGCCTATAAATTTTTTACAGCATTTCAGAAGAATGTCAGTGGAAGAAATATGAGATTGGTCTTTTGACAAAAAATAATAAAGGCCTCTGAAAAATTCTGTATTTTATGCTTATGATGGGAAATATGAATTTTTACATTATCTTGAGTGGTCCCTCGGTCAACATGTTAACATGACGTATCTGGGCACGTTTTTTTCCTCATGCATACTTTGTGGCTTAAACTTATTATTAATATTAATTCAGATGCAGCTCTTTAACCCAATCAACGCCAAAAAATTGACCTACCAATAAGTTTCTTTGTAATCTGGGGATTATTTTAGGTAAAGTAGCAAAATTTCTCCTCCCAGTTACGTATTTTTGTTGAAAATTAACAGTAAAATCACTATTTGTTTAATTTTTGGAAGTATGTTATGCATTTTCCCGTAAAATTATGTTGTAATTGAGCTTCCTATAGGTAGAAAAGTCAACAACACTTTTGTGTCGTCGGCGTGGATTGGGTTAAAGTAATTTGATGCTTTGAAATGAGTTTTATACATGCAAAAAAGCTACGTACATTTCTTCAAATAATGCTTAAAATGGTGCATTTTTAGGCTAAAAGTAAAACTTCCTTTATACTTACTTTTGGACGATAACTAATCTCAGAGTACCTGTCAGTGCTAATATCTTAAAACCCCTTTTACTTTAAAGAGACATTGTGCTTGTTCTCAAACAACAGACTTTTCTATAATCTTGTAACTGAACACTTCTTAAAAAAAATCTACTCCCTTTTTCACTTGAAACAACAACACTTTAGAAATAGAGCACCAGGAGAGTGCCCAACAAAATTTATTTTGTTATATGAGGTGCCCCAAGGAGTTTTTATAATAATCATTCTCGCACATTTTCGAGAAAAATCCAATCTTAAACCTCAAATATCGCATTCGGGAAAAGAGATAATAATTTAATTCCTTCTGTAGGTTAAAGATTGAATAAAAGTACAAATGAAAATTGTAGGTACTTTAAATCACAAAATTTTGAATTATTGTAAAATCTCCTTGGGCCACCTCATATGAGGCGTCCCAGCGGATTTTAAGTCTGAGACAAAAAATCTTCAAATTCAAGGGGTTGTTCATTCAACTCTAAACTATAATTTGAAGCCCTGTACAAAATTTCAGATTCAGGAAGTGTCCCAAAAGTGCGCCATTTAAGAAACAAAGTCCTGATTTTCTCGTTTTATGAAGTAAATTGAAAAATTAAAATGCTATTTTCTCAATTTCTGAATTTTTCTTCAGACTTAAATTCCGCTGGGACGCCTCATATTTAAGTGAAATTTATTAAAAATCCATAAAGAAAGTCTGTACATATTTAATCACACGACTGACCAAATGCTTTTTTTTCAAAATCTACCCTCTCAATTTAGTTAGTTGAATAAGCGATCACGCATTGTATGCATGGGCAGGCTAGGAAAAGAATGGGCATGAGATGTCTTATCTGTGACAACAGTACTTTTCCTTCCTTCTACCGGCATCACACATACATACACTTTTTTAAAGCTCAAGTCTAGATTGAACCGGAATATTTTAGTAGACTTTGGCCGCGGAGTAAAAAATGCATAACATTTATTGGTTTCTGAACTGCAAATTACTTTTATATGTTGGATGCTCAATGTCAAATTACTGGATCGATAGTATGTTGTACAGTATATTTAATCTCGCAGTAAACTAAAAACTTCAAGTTTGAACCAAATTGTTCCTGATGGTCTAGTTATGGTATAGTTACACGAGAAATAAAAACTTGCACAAGTTTTTTTCTTGTACAAGAAAATGAATTGCTTTTCCAAGATTTTTTCTTGTACAAAAGAAAAACTTCTACAAGAAAAAATCTTGTACAAGTTTTTAAATGAATATTACTAAATGCGTATTTTCCCGGATTTTGAATTTTGGAATATTTCATCTTGTACAAGAAAAAAAACTTGTACAAGATAAAAACTTGGACAAGAAAAAATCTTGTACAAGAAAAAAACTTGGACAAGAAAAAATGTTGTACAAGTTTTATCTCTCGTGTAACTGGGCCATGAGACAAGTTATTATTTACCCAGTAACCTAATTTTGTCCAACCAAAATTAAATAAAACTGAAGAATTATGTTTTATTCAAAGAATAATGCAGGTTATTTGACCCACGGGTATAAAATGACTTGTCTCACGTTGTGTTCCGAATTGTGATGACTGTCTCGAATTGTGCAAATTCACGGTCCAATTTTTGCAACGAAGATTTTAATGTTGCCATCATGCGCCCTAGGAGCCCTCTGTGCATTTCTTGCGTTTCCTATAACCCTAAACTGCTCTATAAACGGACTTATTAATCACATGAACTGAAAAATATAAATTCTTTTTTAGTCTATGACTTCTTTTCTTGTCAGATCCAATAATAAATCTGACAAAAAAAGTTTACTTTTTTTGTCAGAT
>JAOWAT010083115.1:0-10883 GCA_028571025.1 Longipedia americana
CCTCAGTTTTTCGAATTTTGAGCTGAAATTTGGAATTTAGACTTACTGTCAGTTCATCTTCAAAATATAAATTGCTCAGCAAAATTGCTCAAAACATAGTAGTGCCATTTTAAATACATGCTACACTTTCCCGCAAGAAATGATGAAAAATCAATGTTCAAAGTGCTTGTAACACCTCAGTTTTCTAGATAATTTCAAAATCCAAACCTTGCTCAGCAAAATCTAGGAAACTTGAAATTTTTTGAGCAACACTAATATTAGCGATAATTCACAAGCAATATTTCATGCAGTTTAACAGTTCCCTAATTGAGACAGCATGTGAACTATGCAATGATGAGAAGTTTATTTGACATTTTTCAACAAAATTAAATCCTACAGCCCTTTAGATTGCTGGCTCCAAATCTAGAGGGACGGTGGTGTTCTGACGGCAGTTGCCAAACCAACTCTATTTTGGCCCATATCAAATTCTGAGTAATATTTTCCAATGAAGACGTCTCCCAAGATCCACCATGGTCCCATGGGCAAATCAAGGCCCATGAGTCCTAAAACAGGTAGAGGCATAAATTAGATTTTGCTCCAAATTTCATGTTTACTTGACGTTTTAGACATAAACATTTGAAGGCTTCCCAGCAAATTTTTAGTCTGAGACAATCTTTTTTAAAATTTAAGCGGTTGTTCATTCAGTTCTAAAGCATATTTTGAACCCCTTTGCAAAATTTCAGAGTCATATCATGTCCCAAAAGTGCACCTTTTAATGAACAAAATCCGAATTTTCTCATTTAATGAAGTAACATGATATTTCTTTTCAATTTTGTGAGTTTTCTCTTAGAGTTAAATTCCACTGGAATGTCTCATTCACGCAAAATTTTGTGATATTAAGAATAGCCCTTACCCATACTTTATTTCAATAGTGTAATTTTCATCAAAAATTTGCTGGTTCATGAATAGGATTGTTAACATTTTGTGTACTATTATACACTATTTCAATGAAATTCAGATAGCACTGATGTGAGTGCAATAGAGGCCGAGTTTCAGTAAAACAGTTGGCGGTTTGATTCGGCAGTTTGAGGTGGCAGTTTGAGTTTGTAGGCCAAAAACAAAAATTTGGGAAAATATGTCATGTTCTTTTCTTCAATATTAAGGCCAAATATGATGAAAATGTACAATTTGAAATGGTTTCTCTTAAAAAAAAGTTAATTTGATTTGGCAGTTTGAGTTAGCAGTTTGAATTGCTGGATTGAGTTGCCAATTTTGAATCTGTGTGCACATAATTTAAAATATGTGAAAGTATGTGTTGTCACCTTCTGATAAAGTCAAATGTTACTTAGAACCTTTTTTCTACTTGCTGGATATATTTTCCCAGTAATAAAAAGTTTAAAACCACCAACTCAAATCGCCGCAACTATTTTTACTGAAATGCGGCCTAAGGAAAAGGTAAAGAGTAAAAATAAAAAATTTGCCTTATGATCACGAACTTGACAAAACTCGGAATCATAATTCAAATTTGTTTTTAAAAAAAATTGAGACACTTCTTTAAGACGCAAATTTTGTTATAGAATCAAATGATCAAGTGCTTAGACAACTTTAAAAAAATTCTCATCTAGAAAATCCATTGGACTTGACACAATGAATCGGTCTATGCTCGATACAAAAAAATGTCGACAACTTTGATTCGGTCGTAGCAGCAGTAGGGTCATATCCCAAAACCTCATACAAGTGTTCGACGTTGTGCTACACGATGCATATGCGTTGCATGATTCAGCATTCTTTGAATGACCTAGTGCTGTTTGGGACATTCAGATAAAGCCCAATCCTAACTAATAATGTCTCACCTCGTTGTAATATGGACAATTTGTACTTTCTTTGACGGAGGTATACTTTTTCTGATCGCCGACTTGCACGCAGACAACGGGATCCATATTCAGACCGGCCAATTGGCGGGCTTCGATCACGGTGATACACACTTGGAAGTCTTGAGCTTTGAGGCTCAAAATGGAAGGATCAGCCGAGGCCTTGGGTCTGAAAGGAAAAAGAGAGCAGAAATGTCAAAAGGGGTTAATAAAAATTTCATCCCTCAAAATAGTTCTATTATACATTCATTATTTTTTACAAGAACATCAATATAATAACATTGAACCTCAATTTTTTTTAACTACTACAGTGCATGCTTTTAATCCCTGAATAGAGTCTGAGACTCAGTCGAAATTTGGCTGTCATAAAAAGTAATGAGTGTATTTGATGTGACACATTGAACTTTCGAAATTATCTGAAGTTTTGTCATTTTGGTGTCCCACAATTCATAAACATAGCTCAACTTATTTCTAAACAACAAAAATAATTTTTCAATTACAGTACAGTGTCGTTCATGATAGATCGATTATTTGGAATGTAAGGGAGTAAAATTTGAAATTTTCACAACTATGGAAATCCCAAAATTTTACTCACCTTCATTTCAGACCTAGGGCTTGCCCCCGAAACAAAGTTTGGGTCAATATTGGGATTTTGCTTTTTTTCCATATTAATCTCCTTATATAACTTCAATCAAATAATGCGCAACAGACTTCTTGTTTACATCTTGATTTCATTATTATTGGGAGAATAATATGGAAAAGTAAAATCCCAATATTGACCCAAACTTTGTTTCGGGGGCTAGCCCTAGGTCTAAAATGAAGGTAAGCAAATTTGGGGATTTCTAGAGAAGTAAAAATTTCAAATTTCAAATGTACTCCCTTACATTTCGAATAATCTATTATGAACGACATTGTATCTCTTTTCTCCTATGAGGAAAGGATGGCATTTTTATTGAAATTCCTACATAACAGAAAATTTATAATTAGTTTTCTCAAAATTTGGCAATAGTAAGATTTCAAAAGTCCGTTGAGTCACCTCATTTGTAAAAATAAGCACGAAATTTGTCATCTTTAAATTTTAATCGGCTTGAGTTGACTAATTTACGTTTCCTTTTTGTGTGAAAACATTCAGAACAATTCATACAGATTTTGCTACCATCACTATTTTCAAGATCAGGAATGATTCTAAATCTTTTAATTTCATAGCATTAACAGTTTCTTCATTTTATGTGAAATGTTTTCATATTTTAACGATGTTACCAAGCTGTAACATGTCCATTCTTAGAAAAGCCTTTATAAATGCATTTGAAGACCTTTTTTCGAAGATGTGAATGATGAGAGTCATCTGAAAGAAATATTTTAAATTTAATCCACAAATTAAGTTTCTCTTGGAAATACCTTATTCAATATTCACTTGTCCCTAGTAATAGTAGTACATGTATAAGAATTCTCTGACTTCAAAGGAAACCAACTGTTATGAATCTATTATGAGAAACCTCATAAAATCAAAATTCAGTTTAAGGCTTTAAGGAAAACCTAACTTTAATTCAATGACCTAGTTTATGAATGAAAATGATGTTATATTAGATTGCATTTTTATCAAAACTGGTAAGAAAGTATTGAGAAACATCAAAGGAATGTAAATGAAATGAAAATTTGAAGAATTCTAAAAAATCTTTTTCCCAAAAACTTAAGGGATTATTTTACATCTTCCATAGTCCCCTTGAGCTTTTTAAGCAAAAGAAATAATTTACCAAGATTTTTTTCACTTCATAAAGATAAAATTGTGAACAAATTGAAATTTCCAAATTTTACTAAGGAAAACATTCTTCATGAAAAAAAATATTTTCAATATCATATGTGAAGTTGACAGAAGAAATCAGAGGCCATTTCGTTAGGAAAATGAACAGAATCCGTAAATATTTTCTGCATCCTTGATATCGTAGAAATATATTATACCATTCTGGAATCACAAGAAACAAAGGATTCCAAATTGGTATCACACATTTCTACAACTACAAGGATGCTGAAGATATTGACGGATTCTGTTCAATTTCCTTACATACGGCCTCGGATTTCTTCTGTCAACTTCACATATTAAGCAAAACATACCTAATTCTATTAAAATTTAACAAAGCCGTTTACATTAAATTGTATGTAGTCCAAGAATATCAATTTCAAATGGATGGTTTACTCTTAGAGCAGACAAAATTGATCCCATTTGACCACCTGTTTTGAGTTTGAGAAAAGTCCAAACAAAATCAGAGAAAAATACTGAGGAAAGATTAAGATGAAATGCTTTGTTTGGATTAGATTCATTCACTTTCAGCTCGTATATGCCTCTGATGAAAATGATTCGTGTAAATTTAAGTTGCATGCTCATTTTGAGGTATATTAAGTGAAAAACATGTTCAGAAGAATTTCCTGTCATAACCATTTTCCATCAAAAATGTCAAATTTGATTCTAATACTGACACCCAAGAAAAATCGTCTAACAGCCCTTGACATTCTCTCTGTACATAATTTTCTTCTCATTTTGGTAATTTCAGGGGACCAAGAATTAGATATGGTTGTCATTTTGCTAAGTGAAAGATAATTGGACACTTTGAAATGTGAAATTTGTGTGTAATAAGCTTTGAAGAAAATAATTAGTGCGAAAATTTCCTCGCAGATATAGTCACACATGAAAAAGAATGGTATATCTAAATTTATAACAAATTTAAAAAAGGACACAAGCATATAAGTCTTACATAATCTTACATAAGAAGTGGGGTATATTGAATTTGTTATTTAGTGAGCAGGAAAATGAGGTTGTGTAAAAGTAAGTTTGATATTGGTTAGGTAGTGTGATGCATTTATTCTATTCATTCTTCTATTTTATACAACTCCATTTCCTTGCTAACAAAATATCATAACAAAATACCTCACTTCTCATATCTAATATAGTTTCCTAGAAAATAGGTTTATCTGCGTCTCTTAGCTTTTGTAAGCTTAATTTAAGATTCGTCGAAACCAATGTTAGTTTTACCAAGGCCTTGCATGCTGGGGAAAAAGAATCAACAATGTTTAGAAGAAAAACCAAAATATCCATAATCGACGGCTAATAATTCTTCCATGATTATGTTGAATAATTTTAGGGACTTTTAGACAAATATTACAAATCAAAATTACCCAAAGCTCTACAATTATGAAACGAAATATGTAAATGCCTAAAAATATGAATAGATCTGAGAGACACAAATGTGAGGTTAACAAGGAAAAGCATACTTCTTGAAAGGTGGAATATGTGAGTCTTTTGAAAGGTTTTCCACACATAGCAGATAAAGATTTGATTCGATTCTTCTAAATCAGTCTTTTTCTTGACGCATTTAGGCCCTTAAAAAAGTTAAAGATCGTAATTTTGGCTTTATTTTTCTTTCAGGTTTGGAAAAAAGTGTCAGTTTTTGAGAAAAATATCTATGTTGGAAAAATTAACTATCAAAAGGAGGTCTGGAATAATCGTCAGGAGAAAATTTGTTTTAGCTTTAAATTTTTTTCCAAAAATTGCAATTTCTGCAAATAAAATATAATTACCCAGATCTGAAGGTTTTGCATTTCCTGGTTTAGGGATTTTTCTTCAATTGTTGGAAATGTTTATAATCAGTTTTGGTAAAATGTTTGTCATATATAAAGCCCGATTACTAATGTATTCCAATTTTGTTTCAAATACTTCTTTTTCTGTCTTCCTTTTTCGTCAAATGTCTACTCAAACAGTTCTATCTTGCACCAATCAAAGAAATATTTTTGCTATTATCAGATACAATTCAACAATTGCACTGTCAAATTATTTCAGAGCAACTTTACTCTCTAGAGAAACAGCCAAGCACATTTGATCCAAAAGCTATTTCCTGTCATTTAATGCGTCAATTAAGTGCAATATGGTGTTTGTGTGATGACAGGAGAAGAAGAAGACTTAAAAAAAGAAAAAGAAGAAATATTGAGAACTCATTTGAAATTCTTTGCCTATAGGGGACAGATTTGACTTTTCTGTTACTATTTTGTGATCAGGGTTTTTAGTCAGAGTTTTTTATGCACGCACACACATACCAAACCAAATCAAACTTTCTTTCACAAACAGTTTTCAAAGATAGACCTGTGAGATGTTAAGCAATACTTGTTGAGTTTGAATTGTGTTCGAAAATAATTTAATACCACTTGTGTAAAAAGATATTATAATTTTTCTTCAATTATTGAAACAATATCTTCCTATAATTAATGTGTAATCTCCAAAGACTTTTAGGAGTGTAGTCACTGAATTTCCATTGATTACACTCCTAAAAGTCTTTGTGAGATTACACATTTTCTCAGAACATTGAAAATAAGTACAATAGACAAATAATGAAGAGATATTAACCCATTGAACGCCGAGAGTTTTTAAAAGATGTCCGTTTATTATGATTTTCCCGTAATTTCCATAGCGACCAAATTTGGTCGTCGGCGGCTAGACGGTTAATGTTGATACTGATTTAGGACAATAAGCAGAAGGAAGAAAAAACAGAATTCGAGAATTATTCCACATCCTTGAAGCTAGATGAACATGTTACCATTTTGTAATCACAGTAAAGAAACATTTAAAATAGGAAGAGTTTTCTCAATGAAAATCCTTTGCCTCTTGAAATGCATGCTCTGCTGAATGAATGGAGATTAGAGAGAGACTTCAAGTTAGCAAAAATAAATCTATCTTGCAGGTGTCAAAAAACAATTGGAAACAATTTTTGGCGTTGCAATAAAGACATTGATGAAATAGACAAAACTATGCTTGAAGAAAAATAAAAGTAGGATTTTAAATCAGAGATCTATTATCATGATTTCATGAGAGTAAAAATTGGGTCCAAAAAATAAAATTGGCTATTTTTGGATCAGGATTAATTGAATATATGACATATAAACATCGATATTTTAGGCATTCCAGCCGTTTTTCAAGATTTGAAAAGAATCTATCAAAAAGAGAAAATCAGAGATCTATTATCATGATTTCATGAGAGTAAAAATTTGGTCCAAAAAATCAAATTGGCTATTTTTGGAGCAGGATTAATTGAATATATATGACATATAAACATCGATATTTTAGGCATTCCAGCAGTTTTTCAAGATTTGAAAAAATCTATCAAATGAAGAAAAACTAATAAGTTTTCATTTAGAAATGAAATGAATGCTCACTTGCAATAATATATTTGTAAAAACTGAAATTTCGAAAATACAAACCAATTTGAATGTAGTTGTTAAAACATATTGAACTTCTTGAAACTTTTGCTCTGGATTGTGGGAAAATCAGTAAACAATGTTTCAATGGATCTTCTCATCAATATTGCTAGATATTCTTTTCTCATGCGAATCAAAAATAAAATCTATTTCTAATGATCTGAGAGGTCAACCTTGTTATCATATCCGAGATCAAGTTATTTATTTTCTTTCCCATTCTCCATTTCAGTATTCCTTTCTTCACAAATATGTTTTAAAATGGAAAAAGCTTCAAAAAGATGAAAAGATAAAATGTATAATGACATGTTTGAAATGTTTTTGGGTTTTTGTAGTTTTGGAATGACAAATATTGATTTGGGTTTAGGTTTGCCAAGCTCTTATTATGTGGTGCACACAACTGAGCATAGGTTACACTCCTATGAGGGGGAGACCATTGGAGAGGGTAAATTGAGTTTGATCTTCAGAATAATTTAAGAGAAATAATAGTACACTAGTAAAAGACATTTGTATCTTTCTTAGATTTTCAGAGGGAGCTTTAATTAGCAAATATTTGTTAAGTTTTCAAACTACAATTCTACCAAATATAGTACATTCACATAAGAAAAGAGGGCATAAGTTGCAATTGTTTGATATTTGCAATATTTTTCATCTATTTCATTACTGGAAGTATTTGAAGGAAAAATTTACATTTTTCTCTAAGAAATGTCAATTGATTACACATTGCTGAAAGTCTTTGTAATATTATCAATTTCTTCAGACCATTTTTCCTAACCATTCTTATGTAATAATTGAGGTGTCCTATCAGACTTTGGCAATTAATTTTTTGCATAATTTTGAGAAAACGGCAATTCAACTTTTCTGTTATGTAGTAAATCTATTGAAAATGCTATATTGAAACTCAATTTCCGCATAGAAGAAAAGAGATGATTGAATAATTATTTTGGTGCATGAAAGATAACGTTTAAATATGAAATGACAAAATTTTGAATAATTTATAATGTCCGTTGGGCCACCTCATATCAGTTTTTCATCAGAAAAGAAAGTGTGCACATCTAAGCTTTGCTGACATGAATGGATCATTCTTAAAACTAAGAAAGAGAATTTGAATATCTAAATCAATTTGCATTGATTTGGAAATGAAGGAAGGAAGGAAGAAGAGAAAAAGAAAAAGAAAGAAAAGAAGGTTAAAATTCAAAGACAACAGGAATATATTCCATCCAAAGATGTGTACTCCATCCCGCTGAAATTGGCCAAAGTCAAGAATTGTCAAAATCACCTCCATTCCTCTCGCGTTTTTTTTTCAACTTTAGATATGAAGGGCAAGTGATGAATGATTCAGAGATTGGAAAATCTCTTTTCTTTGAAACTGGCGTTCCTTCCTGCAATACCTTTCTGGAGCTTGGAGAAAATCTCTTATGACAGTAGGTGATTTTAACTGCTTTTGCATTGGGTCAATTTCAATAAAATGGAGTAGTGCTGCTGTAAAATATGACGTAGGCTACAAAGATTTTGATAGGTTGGAAATGTATCAGGTATGTGGTTTGAAAGAGCCATTCATAGCAAAAAAATAATTTAGAAGCAAAACACAGTGGGCTGAAAATGGCAAGTAGGGTGCCTAGAAATTTTGTCAATACTTTGAAAATGTCGTTAATTTACTAAATAAAAATTAACAAAAATTGTTGCCAATTTTTTCACCGTGGTCCACTGCAGGCCAGAAGGGCCTTCCCAACTAAATTTTGGGTCGTATAGTTGATTCCAAGGGTCCATATCCTGCGCAGAGCTGCGCAAAATCCACAAGTTGCAATTTAAAGCCCAAAAATGGGCTCTTTTGGGCCAAAATTAAGAAAAATATGATTTTTGCCCATGTTTGACCGAAAATTTCTCCATATTTTTAAATTCTATTGGTGTAATATGACTTAGAACCTTGATAGATATATCCTTAAGTTGCAAAATATCTGAAAGGATTATCAAAAACGGAGGTTTTTTTATTTTTACTTCAGGCGAGCTAGGAGCCCTCTGTGCAAAACAGAAATTTAGAAACCCGGTAATTTATGAAAGAACATTTAATAAGATAAGTCAAATTCAATGATGAAAAGTCTTTGCAGCATACTCCTGTATTATGTGAGTATGCTTTAAGGGTTGCTCAGCTAATTTTATAGGAATTATAAATTCATGATTTGTTTGAATAAAAGGTTTTGACATATAAAGAAGAAGGATTTGATTTTAAAATATATAATAATAATCTCTTAAGTAATTCTTATAAGTCTACATTTAAATTTTGATGGCAAGTAACATGTCTACCTTTATGTAAAAAACTTAGGAGCAACAAACATTTTTTCAGCAATATTGTCACAGTTCAAAGCATAAATCTGATAACTTCATTACTTTTCCTGTGTTTTTTTTTCTTTTATAAAAGTTGTGAAAGAAAAACTCCCTTTCATCAAAGTTAGTCTTATTAAAAAATATCCAATTTCACAGATAAAGAGCAAATATGCCTCCTTTGTAACTTTTACGCTACTGTTCCATGTTACCATATAACTTTCAAAAGTTTATTTTAACAAAAAATGTGTTCGCTTAAACCCTTAAATAATCCATAAGAGGTCTACGAAAGAATCCTTTTTCCAGACTTGCACTTGTGAATATAAGTCTACAACTCTACACAAGGATTCTCTTAAATTGATGAAAAATAAGCTGTCATAGTTGGGATATGAGTTTACTACAAGTGAGAGAAACCAAAAGTATTACACCCAACTTTTTTACACGAAACTGTCAAAATTCGTGTAGCAATATTCTCATAAAGATCAAAGGGAGTGTAGTAAAAACCCTTCCTTATCAAGATTAGGGTCAACTAACTCTTCAACCTAAAAGTCTCTGAAGAAAATACTTTTTTGCTGTGGTTGGGAAAACATATCTTTAAATTGGTGATGTCTCAATTTCAAAAAGTGTAATATGCTCAAAGATTACTTAATTTGAAACACTCAAAAATAAAAAATAGACTAAGAATTTTATTAGCATTTTAATAAAAGCTTCTATTCTAGCTTTACTCGATTTCAAAGTAAGCAGCCTTATGAAAAAAAATACATTGGCAATATCCAAACTGGTACTTCACACAATAAATGACTTATTGTCTGAGAGAAATGCAAATAAAACTAAAAATAACGTTACGTGTAGACATTCTAATTGTCAACTTTATTAGAATACTACTCTGATCAGCGGAAAATTATCATAAAGTTATTTAAGTGCCACCAAACAGAGAGGAAAGCTTTTTTGGTGTGAAAATTTAATCACTTAGTTCGAGTCTTTACTTTACTTTATTCACATAGAACTAGATGTCTATGCCACTCTCCTAAGCTTTAAATTGATTTTCATTCACACCTCTCCTAAAACGAATTTGAATTTGATATGCCTCCAAAACACATATTTCTATTTTTTGTCCTAAAAATTTTTCTTTAACATTGCAACTGATGGTATCCAGTCAGAAAGAACAAATAACCATCTTTGACAATAATGGTCTACCTTTAGGAGAGGTTCGGAGATTTTAACTTGAAACAAGGACGATTACGTCCTGAAGCAGCCGAAGATTTTAGACAAAATGGCACAAAATTTGACAAAAGAGACAAAAGTAGACACAGTGTGACACACAACACGTCAGAAATTTTCTATCTGCAAATTTGACAACTTTGGCGGCAAAAATGGCCAAAATTTTGAAAAAAATTCTGAAAATTCAAAAATTTACTAAAAATGTCAAAATGTATCATTGGTGAAAATTTCAGGAAGATTCGTTAAGTTTTG
>JAOWAT010083226.1:0-10883 GCA_028571025.1 Longipedia americana
GTTTTTATGGTAGGGAACTACCACTACCAACCAGTAACTATTGAAAATTTTGAAGTTTGCCTAAAGTTAAGATGAAACTTTGAAAATCGGTAACATTTTCCGACCCAAAGCGGATTACACCACCCCTATCACCCAGGGAGAGGGGAGTCTCATTCCCAAAGGAATCTCGAGTATTCAAGTAAAGCTGTTTGTTTAATCATAATAGAAGAGTTCATGAAAACTTTAAAGTAGCTTGTGAAATATGCAAGATTCATTTTGAATTCTCAGCACTCTTAATGATATAACACAATTCACTAAAAGTCATAAGGATATGGACCAATGAGTTATTTTGCACCATGGAATTGAACATTAACTTGGAATCTAGTGAACAAAGTAAGAATGATAATATGGAGAGGGAAGTTGAATGTCATATGTGTGGTAAAGAGTATTCAAAAAGTAATTTAAAGCAACACATGAAACTTCATCATTTAAGAATAAAGAATTACAAATGTCACCTATGCAAACTTATAACAAATCTGACATTGAAAGACACATTAAGACTGTACATAATGACATAAGGGATCATGAATGTACTCAATGTTCCAAAAGATTTCACAGCATTTCAAGTCTTAGGAAACATACTGACATGGTTCATCATCATATAGTTGCAGCTAAGTGTGAATTTTGTGAAAAGAAATTTACTGACATGGGAAACTTTAAAAAACATGTGGAAATCGTTCGCTTAAAAATTAAGTTTCAGTGTCCAACATGTAAAAAGAATCTAATAACTCAACAAGCAGTAAAGCGTCATATTGCTACTGTTCATAAGAAAGAAAGGAATTACCAGTGCGATGTTTGTGAAAAGTATTTCAGTGAAGAAAAAGTAATGAGAACCCATAAAGAATCCATTCATTTTGGAATCAGACAAATGTTTAAAATGTGGACAAGACTTTTCAAGCAAAGCTGCTTTATTCTCTCACAATAAGAGGAAGCATGAAGAAGAATCAGTCACTTGTGAAATATGTAAAGTGCAATTAAGTTGTTCAGATTCTTTGAAAAAACATATGAAACTACATGACCAAAATAGGCAGCTTTTTAAATGTATTCAATGCCAAAAGATACTTATGACTGCAAAAGCATTGAGGGATCATACAAATAGAATGCACCTTGGGCAGACAGAATGCCATACTTGTGAAATTTGTCAAAAGAACTTTAAAAGTTAAAGAAATTTAAGAATCCATAAGAAGATGGTTCATGAAAATATAAGATTACCCTGTAATTTTTGCAATGAAGCGCTTGCTTCAAAACAAGCTTTGCAAAGGCATATTTTCACTCAACATGAAAGGGAGAAAAAATTGGACAATAAACTATTGGAGTGTGACATCTGTTTCAAAAAATGTAAAGGCAAAGCTGGTCTTGGTGCTCATAAGGCCAAGTTTCATGAACGTGTGTTACATAAATGTGTTGTGTTTTGAAGAATTCAGGAAAATTGGTGATCTTCGGAGTCATATCACTAAAGAACACTTCGATAATGAAAAGAGATTTGAATGTGAAATATGCAATAACAAGTATATATCATCTAGAGCCCTATGGACTCATAAAAAAGGAGTACATTCTGAGAACGAGCTATTTAAGTGTGAAGTTTGTCAAAAAGAATATACTTCAAAATCCTCCTTGAAAAAACATGCATCAAGTATCCACCTGAATGTTAAACAAAAGAAGAAAACTGTTACATGTCATATTTGTGAAAAAGCAATCTGTCACGGAACTTCTTTAGAAATACATATGAAAAATGTTCATGAGAATAGAAGGGATTATCATTGTGATGTGTGTAACAAAGAATTCAAAGATATTAAATGTCTAAAAATACATGCAGAGGAAGTCCATTTAGGCATCAAGTATGAATGTGATATTTGTGGACATATGCTTTCACAAAAGAGTGCTGTATATAAACATAAGAAAAACATGCATGCAGATATTTTATCTAATTTGGACCATCTTCAGAAAAGAAATGGACAATGTGAATTATGCAAAGAGAAATTTGAAAAGCTTAATGACTTACAAGAACATATATATTTAGACCATCTTAAAGACTTGAAAAAGACTTGTAGTTTTTGTCAGAAGGACATCTCAGCTTATCATTTAAAATATCATATTGATACTGTTCATTCAAATGTTAAAGAATATCAATGTGATATATGTGAGAGGCAATTTTCGTCAATTCAATTGGTCAAAAGACATAATTATTCTGCTCATTTAGGTAATCAATTTAGATGCTCAATTTGTGAAAAAGTTTACAGTGATAATTCTTTTCTCAAGAGACACATTAGAAATTCTCATGACAAGCTTAAGATGAAACCAGTTGTTCAAATTACAAAATTGATGTTTTAATTCATATGAAGAAAAGGTAAACTTAAGAATAAGATTCTTGTAATCAAATATAAATTTTGTTAAGTACGTAATTGATCTTGAAATTATCAAATAAATATTTAATTAAACAATAGAATATGTTAGTTTTATTTACTTGGTTTCATATAATTAAAGATCCATGTCTCTGTCCCCAATCCTGAAAGTAGGGTGTTTCATCTAAAATAAAACTGTTGCCAGAAATATTTTGTTTTAATAGATTTTCATATTTTGAATCTCACTTGGGGTTTAATTTTCCAAAAAATGTTGATTAATTGTAGCTACAAGTAGTGTCGTTCATTATGGATGATACAGAATATAAGGGAGCAAAAATTGAAAATTTTACTTCTTGTGTAAAATCCAGGAGCCAGGACTTTAGGCTCCAGGGTGCTATTTGTGTAGGCTCTGATGGAATAGGGGGTGGCGCGGTTCTGAATGTTTCAATCCTCGGCAATGTGGAATGAGACAAAGTTTTCTTGGGTTAAAATGTCCCCTTGGGGTTTATTCTTCTACTGATGAAAAATCAAGTTCTGGCAAGGTACTAGGAATTAAGTAGTCAATCAGGTTGATCTAATAAAATATGAAGTGGTCAATCAGGTTGAGCCACTGAACTAAAACTGGTCTTACAAGCAAATAATAACAAAACACACATTTCCATAAAACAAAAAGTGAGAGTGAATTCAGAATTCATCATTTTCGAAAAGTAAGTCTATTATTTTCGACACCATAGGTTAATCTTTAATAAACAAAATTTTCATTATTTGAAGTCTTTTTCATGTTCTCAATGACAAATTGTCAAATATTTGCATTAAAAAAATTACTTCATAAGGTTGGAATTTTTGAAAATACCAAGGGAGTCTAATGGTTTTCACAATTTTTCAGTTTTTTGCCATTTTCTTTTAAAATATTGGGAACTTTGGCTTAATTTTTGGATTTGTCATGTAACTTTATGCGCTGAACAATTCTTTATTTCATAAGAGAGGTCGAATTCGGCCTTTAAATTGACCTTTTAAAGACATTTTGGTAAATGGTTTTATGGTTCAACCATTGGTTCTAAGAGGAAATATTTTGGTTTTTTCAAAAACATTCACATTTCTACAATATCTTCAACTTTTATTAATGACATTTTGTTCTAAAGTCCCAATTGCAAAAATTGGAAATTTTCAAGTGAATGACTGAAAAGTTATGATTGACCGCCGATGATTTCAGGCTTTTTTTGACACGTTTTTAGACCCTGAAAAGGCCTAAAAATTTTGTAAACGCTATTTTTGGGTTTTTGGACCTCAGTTTTGGAAAAAAAAATTCTCAGTTTTGGAAATTTTTCCTCAGTTTTCGGTAAAACATGCTCAATTTTTAACAAATTTACCATTTTTCGAAAATTTTGCAAAAATTTTCCATTTTTCCTTGATTTTGAGTCAAAAAGTCAAGTTTTCAGGGCCTAAAAGTTTCGTATTTATCTATTTTCTGATTTTTTCTCAGTATTGCGAAATATTTTCCTCAGTTTTGGGAAAAATTTTGTCAAAAAAGCCTGGCATTTATACATGACTGAAAATTTAGGACTAGTATCTGACAATTTTCAAGTGACAATTTATGATTGATTACTCACAATTGAGAGACTCGAATTGACATCTGATGACTCATGACTGACAACTGACAACTAATGATGAAAACTTGCATACATTGCGATTCTTTAGCCATGATTATATTATGTCCTGAAATCTTGTTATTAGGGATGATGAGACCAAAATTGATATGGTTTATGCCATCAATAAAATGCAGTGGAAATTCAACAAGAGATTCACCATGAACCAGTTGGAAAATCTTTTGGATGGACAGAAGCAACAAAATCTATCACCTGAAGAAATTCAAGAAGCAAACAACTTTTTGACCTTTCAAACACTGGATCCAGTCCGCCAGAAATACAACGTGAGGCTGGCAGATGTTTCACCAGGTAGGTTCTGGACTGATTTATTTAGCCAATTCTTAAAATTGTCCATGCAACATTTGAAATGATTTTGTTTAAACTTCATATTTAAGATGTATTAAGATCGCTGAAGACTTTTAAAGTTTACAAAACAGCAAGGGGCCTTATAAAGAAAAAAGGCATGTATTATAGTACTGAAATAAACTTTGAGTGCCCCCGTCGTCCAAAATCATTAAAGGCAAACTGACCCAAAATCGAAAGTTCAAAATTTCGATTAGAAATATATTATAACCTTTTTGTTAACATTTTAAAATTTTATTATGCCCTAAAAACCTAAAATAATCTGAGTTTGAATTATCTAATGGGGGACCACTAATTAAAATTTGTGTATGAAATTAGAGGATGCTATTTCAATTTGTTAGTGTTTCACGTGTTCCATTTTGTGTCAAAACTTCCTCTGCTTCTCTTAATAAATTATGATTGATGGTCCCCCATTAAATTATTTTTGCAAAAATGACTCAAAATTATTATCACTTTTTGGGAATAAATTCCATTGAAGATGGTACCAAAATGATCAGAACAATTTTCTAACCAAATTTGCCGACTTTTAATTTTGGGTCAGTCTGCCTTTAAAGAAATGTTTAAATTGTTACCATCTTTTGGTCCAAATGCATATTTTCAGACCCATAAACCAAAAGTTGGACATAACATTAAACTTAGTCCGAACCCTTCCACAGGTACAATGGGGTTATCCGATGCAATCAGCAGAACATTGAAGGCCATGGGAGACACTACCAAAGAAGGAGAAGGATTCACCATTGATTTGCAAGATTGTAACATCAGAGTCATTCTAGAACAATCGTCTGACAGATCAAGAACAATCCTCAAATTACTTCCAAAAGATTGCCAAGTTTGTGATCAGCAAATCAGAAATGATAACATGCAAATTCGATTCATAACAAACGCAAACAAGAGCATGGAGGCTGCTAATGGACTGATCACTTTCCGTAAAAAGATGGATTTTGAATTCAAGTTGGGAAACGGTACCAAATTGCAGCTGCATGTTGAAGAGAACTTCAGGGATATGGTGAATGTCCAATTGCACCAGAACAAATATGCAGCAATGTTTTGTAAAACTGCGTTCAGATTGTTTGGAAGTAGTGATGGAAGGACAGAAGCCAAAAGGATGGTTGTATTAATGTTGTAACTTGTATTAATAAAATGAGATTATAAAATTTGAACTTACTGAATCTCCCAAAGTCGGCCTGAATTCTTCTCTGTAGACCAATATATCACCCTGTAATTAAATAGAATTTTATTTTTTGCTCTTATCAGTCATACTTTTTGGGTCATTTTGCATTTGTCAATTCAAAGAAGCAAAAGAATCCATTTAATTACAAAGGTGATGATTTGCCACATGGAAAATAGTTCAGGCTAACTTTGGAAGATTCAAAGATCTTCTCACCTAAGTATTAACAAGTCAACATGTTGTATTGATAAAATTTTTTGCATGATAAACAAGAATTATTCTGTTTACATTTTGAGTATAAGTAGTTAAATTTTTGTGTACACTGTTGTAAAAATACGACATTGCTCACCAAAAAATTTTAGGTGAGCATGTGGTGCCCATATAAATGGGTCAACTGACCTATATTTGTTTTGAGTGAGCCATGGATACTGTAATTATTTTCCGTTGAGCTTGTTTAATGCAAATTATTGTGTCAACTGACCCATATTTTTGCATTGATTGGAATTGATGCAAAAATATTTCCGTCAATGAATGCAAATTTATTTTGCAACAAGCAACGCATTTTCTTTTGCAACAGTGTACTTTTAATAGGGAAAATAATATGAAAACAAGTAAAATCGTCCAAAATGAAATCTTATGGTCATATGGGGGGGGGGCTCTAAAGTGAATGTGAGTAAAATTTTTGTGAATTTTATAGAAGTAAAAGTATTTTTTGCCATCTTCTATTCCTACTACTTTATTATGAAGTATAGATTAATAATTTTGGACTCATTGAGTGTGAATGGAAATATCACAGATGAAAGCAATGGGAATAGATTTCTAAAGATGAAAGTAGAATAAAACAGGAAACAATTTCTCCCCAAATTAGCTTCTGGAATTACCCATGATTGAGCAACTATTTATCTAGGAATGAGTAATTTTTGACTGATTATACTTTCATTTGTCAATGGTACATCTATATTCTTAAGTTCCAAAAATATTTTGCTGCGACAAAAGAAAATATATCAGATGAAAAATTCGCCTTTTTCAATTGGCATTGAGTCCTCAAAAAGCCACATCAACAATAACAACAATAACAATATGAACAACTACAGCAGCAATATCAACGTCATCAAAAGTAAAATGTGGTGTTGACATAGATTTGGGAATATGAACAAAATAAGAAAAGAACAATCAATGAATGTCTTCCACATCCTTAAAGCTAAAGCAATATACGATACTGATTTTGAGTTACAAAAACTGTTCAAAAATGGCATCATTTACATGTCAAAGATACAGAAGATGTTTACTTATTGTATATTTCTTTCTCCTTGATTATGTTTATTTACCCAATTCAATGTCAACATCACAAATCTAACACATTGCATTCGAGTGAGTATTTCATTCATTCATTGAATTATTGTGATGAAAAGTACAAAACAATATATTTTTTAAATCCAATGAAAATACAATTTTGTTCTTAAAAGTCACTTGCAAAAAGGAAGTTGAATCTGAGTGATCAAATTGTAAAAGTTGATTTCTTTGATCGATTTACTTAATTCCTTTTGAAAGAAAAGGAAAACTCAAAGAAGAAAAGAGAACAAAAAAGTGGAAACAATTTTGATCAAGATGCTCCCATTGTGCAATGTGCATTGTGTTCGACGAAGTAAAAAGACAACAAGGCCTGGAACCCCAGTACCCTGCGCAGGAAAGAGTTTCAGGAACCCCTGTTCATAAGAAGAAGAAAAACCAAAGTGAACCTGAGATTTGAATCCTTCATGAACTTTTTACAATTCTTTTTTTCCAAGAATATTAGTGATTCAATAAGTCTAGAAGCCTGTAAACAGTGATTCTTGAGAACAAGGACAAGAAGGAGAACAACAATATGAGTGAATTTGGACTTAAGTTCACTTGACAACCCGCCTTGTTCATACCATCCAATTGGATAATGGATGAAGGGCTCAAAGAGACGATACCCAGATGACTTTTAACTTTCATTGCGAAGAAGAAGAAGAACAAGAACAAGAACAACCCCCCCCCCTAACGCCAGTGCTTCTTTAACCCTTTCTGCGCAGGGTAAAAACGGTTGAAATTAAAAATGGCCAAAAAATTGTATTTAGAAGACAGATATGAATTTGCTTATGAATAAAAAAAGATAGAGCAGGTCAAACTACCTACTAGGGGCAATAAAATTGACCATTTTATTAGTATTTTATTTCGAGCTAGAGCTCAAAATGTAAAATTTTACTTCCCCTGGGAAAAGCTGTTAAATTTTAATCAAAACAATTGTGCAGACCTTTGATTTAAAAAATTGTAATTTTTGCACTCTAACTCTAAAAAATTGATAATAAAGTGGCCGATTTTATTGACCCTAGGAAATACTTGGACCTGCTGAGCATTTCTTTACTTCATAAGCAAGTTCATATCTCCCCTCTAAATACGATTTTTTGGCCATTTGTAATTGACGCTCATTTCCAGACTTCAACAGCCCAGCGACAGAAAATTTGATTTTAAACATGGAAAAAAAAATTTGCAGGGCAACTTTTTATGACCTAATTGAATTTTTGAGGGTCTTAAACCCGAATGTTAACGACTTTTTTAAATTAGTCCGGACCCTACGATTAGTTACTCACACAATATCTATCTCTTCTTTTCTGCTCACATCAATTGCCTCTTTTCTTTGCAATTACATTTTACTACCGAATTTAAATCTTTAAAAGGAACAGAATGCCAATAATTTTACAACTTTAACACAATAATTGAATCTTTTAAAATTCAAATGGTAAAATGATACAACCCACGAAATCTTAAGTGTCAATAATTTGGGAGCATTGTCTTGGAAATTACTAAAAATAAAAAAACTGAATTTTGGATCAAAAGCTTTTCCACGCTTTCATGTTTATGGTATTTTCAGAATACGTATTCAGAATACTTTTTTAAAATCAGCAATAAATTGACATTTTTGAGCCACTTTGGCACAAAAATTCTCGTAGGATTAGCAAAAAAAAATTTTTTTGCCAAATTTTACTGAAAATCTTACTAAACTTCTATGAAGAGAAAAAATCAATTATTAATTATATCTGGATGGTATTATTTGCTAAAAACGTATTCTCAAATTTATGTCATTTAATATTTCTAGGACTGCAGATGAAAAACGTTTCTGAAAAAAATATAAATTGTTTGCTTTGGTGCAAATAAATAATTTTGCTAATGCTATTACAAACTCAGATTAGCTGTGGTTTTGAAGTAATGATAGCAACAAGAAAATATTAAAATTTTTTTACAGATGAATTACAAATTGAAATAAATTACTACTCACAATCAATTTTGATCTAGACTAATTATAACTGAAGTAATGTTTTGAAATTATTCACACAATTTTTGAAATAGTTTTGAAGAGTGCAGTCTTGAAAACCAAGTTATTTTTCATGTGAATCAACATTTCAAATGGTTCTAAACAACTTGAAACTTAATCTGATACATTTTCCTTCGCATAATTTCAATAAGAACATTTATTGCATATTTGAATAATTGTAAGCATTTTTTTATTTATGGAAATTAATGAAATAAGCTCCTTCAAAGACAAAATATAAATTTACAAAACAAAAAATTAATGCACACTTTAGAAACTTTTCTAGACAAAACAGAGGAATTCTTCTCTTTTATTTGGGTCAGTCTTCCTTCAACAATATGGACTATCCTAAAAATCAATATAAACCATGAATTTCTAATTTTGAAAACCCAAAAAATTGGAACAAACTCTTTCCAATCTCAATTTTATGCAGTTTGTAGATGTTAAACGAATCTTAAGACCTTGAAAAAAAAGAACAGAAAATATGACGGAATTTGAATAAAATTTTCCTCAAGTTATCTTCAAATTTCTTCTACCTAACCAAACTTCTCTCTAAATCACTCCACCCAGCCTTGAATGAGAAAAGTAGAAGAATTAGAAGATGAACGAATGTATTTTAAATGCGCAACATAATGTTCGAGTACCAAGATTGATTATGATCTAGATTTCGTGTTTCTGGCAACATTTAATGTTCGACCATAAATGAGGCGGGCTAACGCATTTTAATGATGAAGAAAACCAAGATAATTTACTTGTAAAGTTTCCAATATTCTCTACATTAAGTAGATTAAATAGAATGTTTAAGTTCAAAGAATTATTGACAAATGTTTATCATATGCCTCAAATATAAAAAGAAATCGAATTTCATATCCAGTAAAACTAAGTCACAATTTTTCACGAAATTTATCAAAATATAAATAGTGAAAGTGTAAAATCTAAATCTAATTTCATATCAAAATATTATGAAAAAATTGTCAAATTTAATTACCAAAGTCCACTAGGATGTCTCATGTTGAAAACAAAATTGCAATCTAATGCTTATCGTACACTTTTTTATAAGCATTTTTATAAGCATCCTAGTCTAAGATTTTAAAAAAAGAAGCATTTCCCCACCATTTTGCTGGTTTAGAATTTTTCTAACCTAAAAATTTTTCGTGCGTGACAAATACTTAAGCATCAAATCCTCAACTTGCAACAAAATTAGGCATCTTAGCTTAAATTTGTGGAAAAATAAGCATCATTTTGAACGCAAAATATGAAGATTCTTACAAGTTTCACGTGCAAGAAAATTTAAGCATCCATGCCATAAGTCATCAAAAATATGCTTATCTGCCAGAAATTATAAGCATCTGACAAGCAGCTTTTATACATCAAAATCATCAAAAAATAAACATGCGCTAGCCAAGAAAAAAATCAGGTTGATGCCTATAAAAAAGAGAGTTTAATCACAAAAGTCGATGGAAATGCCTCAAACTCATTCATTTCAAAGCAGCAATTCTTTATTGACTTGGGCAAATGGCAGCAAACGGTATAAGAAAATTGTAAAACTTTTGGCAACATGAAACGACGTTGCAACTTAATAATGATCGATGAAAATGATAATTACTGTTGATCACTTCTGATGGATTACGTAATAATAAATGCTTTGAGTCAGCAATTTAAGGCTCATTACAAAAAATTCTTTATGAACTTTCAATCTATAAATTTGACTTGATTAATTTTGCTTGATCTAAATATGTAATTATAAATGCTTTTGGTAAGGTTATAAATAAGGTCGAAGGTTCTCCGATTTTCGAGGCGGTCTCAAATTCTCTTGTATATACCAAAAAATCAACCTGTAGTCAAATATTTTTTCATTTTCTGCAAATTTGAAATGAAACACTTCGTTTTAATTTATGAAGTAAAATGTACTTTTTTGGCCAATTTACTTCATAAATTAAAACGAAGTGTTTCATTTCAAATTTGCAAAAAATGAAAAAATATTTGACTACAGG
>JAOWAT010083337.1:0-25703 GCA_028571025.1 Longipedia americana
AACCCAGTTTGAATTTCCCTCTTTTTCCATTTCTTGCTGCTCTGACATAAATTCAAAATGGTTTCTACAGCCCACTTAGCTTTGTCCACTATCTGTGCCTATGACAGGCTAAGGCATTGGAAAATCAGTCGGCCCTGTAAGGACATTCCAAGTCAAATAGTTCTTTCAGCTGTCTTTGCCTTCAAGGGCTTAGACAAGAAATTCAAAATGGTTTCTACAGCCCACATAGCTTTGCCCACTGCATTGGCTTATGACCAGCTAAGACACTGGAAAAATAGGTCGGCCCTGCAAGGACACTTCAAGCCAAACAGTGCTTTCAGCTGTTTTTGCCTATGATTGCTTGCTCTGACAAATTCAAAATGGTTGCTCCTGCCCAGTTAGAAAGTCTGGATGAACATGATGAATGAAAAATCGATAAAAATCTCTGTAATTCTTCATTTTCTCGAACATTAAATCATTTGATTAGCTAAAATTACTAAATTGGAATTGTTAGGAAATTATAAAACGCCCAAATCTAATAAGATGTAGGAGATTTCAATCGATTTTGATCAACACATGGTCATTGGCAACCTGAAAGGGAATCATGCATAGGCGGCCCGTCCAGTCTGTCGATAGAATAGATTACCCTGATGGAAGAACAATAATAAAAGCGCCATCTGCAGGATAAAATGAAAATTAAATGAAAGTTTGAACAATTTGATCGATTTCAACAATTTTTAACGCAATAACTGAATAAAGATATCAATTTTTAGCGTCCTTTTGACACAGAAATTTTTGATTTATTTTGTTTTAATCAATTACAAAAGTAATGAATTCCTTTTACTCTAGATGTCTCTGTCTATAGTTGTTCTCTTCTTTTTCATCCCTTGATTACCCACCTGAGGGGAGATCACTTCACAATTACAATTGCTACTGGGCAAGGGCTGAATGGGCAGGCTAAACCAACTTACTTGGAAACAAGCAGTTGAAAAACCTAAATTGATATAGTACTATGAATAAATTCATAAGTAAACTCGAAAATAATTTCAAAATACTTACTAAAAAGAATAAATTTGAATATGTCTTAAAATACAACAAGCTTCAGTCAATTTCCAAATTGAGATTTTTTTTAATACCCAACAAAAGAACTCTAAAATCATTCTTGATCATCTGTGATGAGGCATTCAAATAAGTAAACCGCCGATTAAGTCATTCCTTGTCCATTTCTCTCTTCTCAGGCAGAAAGATTCCTGAATGAGAAGTTCATTGTATTGGCCAATAGATGGCAGCCAAATGAATATGAGGGACAAAACAAAATGAAATCACCATTCTGAAAACCCTTTTTCTTACAATAATTACTTTCCAATGAATGGGGAGAGTAGGAAACATATCAGAAAATAATATTACGAATTATTAATATGACGTTTTTTCTGAAAAACTTGAAAAATAATGAAAAAGAAATTCCTATTTAGGAAGTGCTCAGGATTGAACCGCCGACATTTTGGTTTTGAGGCGGACGCCTTAACCAAAGCGCTACGGGGGACTTGAGGCTTCGAAAACTTAAAGTTGGAAGGGATGGAAAATGACATTTAGAGGGTTCAAAAAATCGATTAAAAATAGAACATGTTTTCAACTTTTTCCAGAGGAATTCAGTTCTAAAAACTCAAACTTTGATGTTTAATCAATAGACCCATTTGTTTTTGATCTAAATGTATGAATTTTTACCTCTTAAAAGAATAAAATACACCCAATTCTTGGACTTGTCAAGCTGTTTCCAGAATCAAATATTCCTGAAATAATGAAGTCTTCCAAAAAATTTCCAAAAAGTTTGTAATTACAGAACCTACTTATCTTTAAAAAGGATGTATTTTATTAGGAAAAATAAAAGAACACCTTTCTTTTTGCTTGAATATTCCATTCTTAAGATAAAAATCTCTCCTGGATGCAGGATATAAAGTTATTAAATAGCTTTTGGAATGGTATTCTTGCAAAAAGGCTAAGTGAATGGAAGTTTGGGAATCTAAGAATTTAATGATACCTGAGCAAAAATAACAACAAAAATCACATTCAACAACATTTACTAATATCCTCCCCATGATTAAGCTCTATAGCCCTTCCATCTTCCAACTGAGGAATTGTCAGACCTCATGAACATTCCAGATGATTAGCATTCAGGCATGCTTATCTTGGTAGATCTTCTTTTCCAGACCTTCAATATCATTGGAACCTTCATTTGTGAGGAGGAACACCTGAAATAAATTAGAGAAAGCATTCTGTTAATGAAAAAATTTAAATAATATTTGATAGCCTAAAGCGTCATTTTTCGACTCGCGATAAGCGACTCCTGAGCCCAAAAAGCCCCAAAAAGCCTGAAAAACTGTTTTGACAATTTCTCGGCGATCTTTTGGCCTAGGAGGAAGTATAAATAGTCAAATTGGGGTAGTTTTCAAAGGGCTTTCCAATGGTGCTAGTTTCAGTTCAATACAATAACTTTTACCGAATCAAAAATTGGGACTTATGTCATTTCATAGAAGTACTTTTCTAATTACACTCAATTTTTTTATAAGTATGGACCTAAAATGTCTCAAACCAAATAGGTATCATTATTTTAGTATATGAAAACTCTGTCATTATCCAAAGTAAAAATCAGAAAGATACACAACTTAAATCTTGAAATGCAATTTGATCAATTTCTAACTTGGGGAAAAATTTAAATTTTTCTATTCAGGGAAAGAGTCCTGAAAGGTAATGTTGCAGTAAAGAAATAAAAATCAAGCATATCAGAGCAAGATTTTAAACCAAGCATTTTTCTATCATTCTTGTCAATAAGTAAGCCAAGGAGTAAAAAATCAAATATTACCAAAAATAACTTTTTGATAGCATCAGTTTGTCAAATTTTCGGTTTAAAGACGTTTTTTAGTGTAAAATTTGGCGCCTGACATTTTCTTATTTCATAAGCAACGTCCTAGGATGCACCAAAAATGAGTTATTAACGATTTTATAAAATAAAATAATACACTCAATTTTTTTTATAAGAATATGAATTTCAAAATCTAAGAAATGTGCTCTACTTGAGGAAAACTCTAAGATAATATGCTTATAAACCATATGCTTATAAACAAAAGGAGTGTAAATCTTGAACAAAAGCCCAAATCCTTCCAAGTAAAAATTAAAAAAGGATTTTTCAAAATAAGTTGTAAAGTGTATACAGTAATTTTTCCTATGTGCCTACACTATTTCTTTTATAAGCATAGAAGTAAGACTTTTCAAAAAATATCCCATATCACTCATTTTCTTCAGCTAATAATAAAAAAGGAACATGCTTATAAAGAAAATAGCTTGTTGGAACAAAATCATGCTTAAGGAAATCAGAATGCAACTTTGAAACTAAAAGATCTTGATATTGAATTCTAACTTTTCAAATCTATTGGTACCTGATTTTGAAACTTCATTGATTTTCCAACCAACCATAGATATCCAAATCCAGAGAAGCTTTTAGTCTCCAACATGGCCAAAATGATCTTTAATCCAGAGAAGCTTTTGGTCTCCACCTTGGCCATAAAGATCTGGAATCCAGAAATGCCTTTGGTCACCAACTTGGCCAAACCAAATTTGACTTCAGAGTCACTGCCCTTGATCAATTTCGCTGGAACGCTCTTCCGCTACATCGACGTCATCTGAAAATTGGGTTCCCAAAATTTCAAATCACCTGAAATTCATAAATCGGTCAAAAATGGTCGGAATTTGATAATTCAAAATGCTAGATAACTTTATTTTTTGCCAGGAATTCGATGGCAGTAATATTTTTCACGTTGCACCACATTTGGAAGTGTAAAAAAATGTAAAAAATTGCAAAAATAACCTTCTTTTTCTCCATTTTCTATCTAATTCATAAAATTAAACCCTACCTGGAAATCTCCACATGTGAAGACATTCTTCCAGATTGTTTCCAGACTTGTCCAGGCATCATGGCAGGCACCATTATTCAGGAAGGCCATCCAGTTTCCAACATGAAAAGAGAAAGAAAGGCAAATTTAGAGATTTGATTATTTTATGAAATACTGGAATTAATAGAATGAAATTTGAAGAGTAACTCACCTGAAAAATATCTTTTGAACCCTTTGTAAATATTTTAAGATTGACCACATTTTACTATGAAAAAGAAAACTATAATATGAAAATTGGTAACTTTTATTGAGTAATTTAGACTTTTGACAAAATATCACAGACAATTTGACTATTATGAGATCTTTTGAGTACTTCTACTTTTATGGATTCACTTCCAGAAAATTTTTTGGAGCCATCTCCACAGATTCTGTTTGAGCTGGAACTTCAGGTCTGGGTCTAGGTTTGAAGATCCAACAGCAAAATGTTCCCAAACACTCAGACACAAACATAATCTTGGCCCAAATATCTTGGATCCAGTCAATCAGATCCTGGACCCACTTGGATTTTCTTTTTAGCCAGCAAATCACAAAAAATACCAAAGCTGCAGCCCCCAGAAAAGCAAACACTAGGCCAATCACTGATCCAGGAGTCCATCCAGAAACTCCAGCAACTCCATCAGATGCTCCAGGCTCCAACTGATCCATGGAAGCAGATCCATCCTGGATCCTTAGAGGATGTCCAAGCCCTTGGTTTCCTGGTAATGGGACCATTTGTGTGTAATTTTGAGAATTGATGTTAATGTGGATTTCATTTTTTATGTTGCTCTGGACTTCAGATTTTGAGCTTTGAACTGTGAAATTTTGAGCTTTGACTTCATGCTCCACAATTTGGTCCAGCCAATCTTGAGATTCCATGATGATTTTACTGATTTATTTAGTGTTAAATTGACTGAATTTAATTAAACTTTTAGCAGCCTTCCTTTTCCCAACTTTTGACGTGCAAGATTTTCCCAGATTTTGTTTACAAATATTTCGTCAGCTGATTCCTCTGGCCAATTCCAAAAAAGGAGGAAACAAAATAAGAAATCTTTTTATGCACTTTGAGGAAAGAAATGGATGAAAGGGAAGGAAATAATTCGTCTAGTAAGCAGGGAATAAATATTTGAAACAATTAGAGAAAAATTTCATTATAAAAAGAATCCTTAATTGCTAAAAAACGCAAAAAACGTTCGTGTCGGGCGGGGAATCGAACCGGCGCCCGGACGAAAATCCTTCGATTTTGAGTCAGACGCTCTATCAACTGAGCTACGGAGGATCGAAGAGAAACGGACGGACAAAAACTAGGGATGTCATTTTAATTGAATTTTCGGCGACTTTAAAAAATAAAAAGTAGAAAGGCAAACTTTTTGGAATATTAATGATTTATTCAAACATTGACAAGATGATTATTTACAAATTCAATGTAGTCTTTAAACTCTGTCAAAGTGGCTTCATCTTTAAGACAGAATATCTCATTTAATCTCTGATATTTTACATGATCATCTATATCTTCAAAAGACAGATTCAATGATTTTCCAAAAGGAATATTTTCGATTTTTTCGGCCAATAAGTAGTCCAAAATAATCAGAAAATCACTTTGAGGGACAAGAACATTATTTATCAACCCTAAAAGTTGAATTAAATTGCCTATATTAAATATCCAGAAAATCTCAGGTCCATTTTGAATGTGAATGGCAAGAGGATTTCCAGACTTATTTACTTGAGCCATCTGAAAATCAGTTTTTTGGTGTACAATTTGAAATATTTTGATAAGCCATTCATCCTCTAAGATTAGATCATAAACTTTTAGCAAATTACACCTGAGATGTTTTATTATTTTAGTTGAAGTTACAGAAGTCTTAATTTCTTTATCACATGGCTCTTGACAATAATATGAACTGATATTTGAAGAGAAAACTCTATCAGATTTTCTCCCCCAAATTTCTGGAATAGATCTTATAATTTTTTCTAAAAGTGCCTTCACATAACATAAATCATTACTATAATTTTCACCAAATTTAGATTTGATATGAAACATGTTACAATGTTCCACATTTTCACTTCTGCAAAGATTAGGCAAAGATGTAAAATTCTTTGAGAAATTCTTACACTTGAAAAATGAATTTAAAAAAGAAAAAGAACTAAATAAATGTGACTTAGGGGACATGTCAAAATAAATTGGAAATGGAATGGGGGTTAACCAGAATTCTTTTACCTTCATTTTTAAGAAAGGCATTTGCATAGGTGAACTAGAGAGCACATATGGAATATCTAATTTGTCCAAGGCAAATAAAACATTTAGAGTGTCACAATTAGTGGCACAAAGCATCCATTGAGTCTGCATGTACAGACTGGAATTCATCTCAACAATTTTGCATCTGTCCATCATATCAGCTACTGCATTGTCCATTTCCCTAGGAATGATACTTAGGGATAGGTCATACAATGTGTCTTGAAATGTTACCCCAAAGGCCATTCCTGAAAATAACAGGAAGGAAAGTTTTCAAAAAATTTGAATGAAAAATATTTGCCTTCACATAAGTTTGAAAGAATTTACATTTTTGAATAATTCAAAACTTACTGTTATCTGGTCCCAAGTGATCCATCATATTGAACTTCAATGTTATCTTTCCTCCATCCTCTACCTCTATTTCAGGGATATTGGAGATTTTCTTCATTGGCACCAGGGCCAGGGCATTATCTTGTGGAACCAGAGCAGTACAAGTTGACAAATACTCCTTAAAATGCCTTCCAACAGATTCTTGACTTTTCTTCTTAGCATGAAATTCAGTATCTAGAAATAAAGATAAACAAATAAATCTCTGCACCGGGGCAAAATTTGTGTACCGGGGCATTACTATAATTTTTAATTACCTGGATCCTCAGAATAGAATGAATCTTGAAGAAGGTGAACAAAAATTAATGGTACATCCAAACTACCTATGCCTAAAATAGAATAAATCAAGCTGGTAGCCAAGAAAGTCCTAATTTTAGTCCACATATTGAGGGCTTGAGAATTGAACAACAACTGATTATAGAAAAACTTTGAAAAATTTAAGAGTTACAAAAACCTAAAAGAATCTTTAAGATATCATCATCATGAACCCTTTGAACAATAGTTCTAAGTTAAGCATAGTCATCCTCATTGTAGCAATAATAAGTGTATTCATGCTAGATGGAATTTTTTCTACCTTCTTTATCGTAATGATTATTTTGCAAGTCATCATGATTTATTCAATATACATTTTATTCAAAGCAGTGTCATGTTGTAATGAAAGGAATGAAAAAGTGCATGAACTCTTGATAACAATTAACAATAAAAGTGAAGAGAACCAAATTGATTTAAGTCTTATACAAGCCAAACTTTTAGATATTGAAAAAGAGATGAAACAAACTTTAAAACATAATCATACAATACACAACCAAGTGATAAAGATTACTCAATCTATCCATCTTAATAAAGTTATTTTGGACAGATTACAAGACAATTTACCATTCAAATATTGACAGAAGTATCTTTTTTATTGACCCATCTAATTCTCCTATAAAATTGCTTTTTCAGCAAAATGTAAATAGTTTGTACATATGTTTATTTTCCAGAAAGACTGACAGATTGCATAGATTGAGACATCCTTTTTTCTGTCTCACCAAAATTATGAACAGTAATTTTATTCTCATTATCAAGTTGCTCCAAAGACTTAGATTCTTTCATGAGGGCACTATTTGCATTATTAGACTCATCATTAATTTTTTGATCAATCAGCCTTTCTCTTTCTGGAAATTCTTTCATTTCTGTCTCTACTTGATCTGTACCATTTGATTTAACCCTGGTATTCATAATCTTCTTAGCCAAAACAATGGCTCCAATTAGTAACACAATAGTCTCCAAAACTGTTATGACCTACAATAAAATTATTATAGTATGTACTGAAATGTAAATAAAGATTGAATCATGAATGAATGATTTTTTACCTGAAAAACTGCAGTAGTTGGGCGATTGGATTTCCCCATATCTAAAAAATAATGAGCTCATAAGTTGTGCGAGAGGCACATAAAATAACAATTAAAGTTTATGTACAAGGCCAAAGGCCTACCTGAATTCTCTACTTTTCTGGATAAAATCCCCAAGATTTCAGTTAGATTTGCATGCACCTAAAATAAATATAAGGAATAAAGTACACAAAAAACTAAGAAAAATCCAGAAAAAAGAAAATGAAATAATTACTTACATTATCCAATTTTGTATTCAGTTTATCTGTTAGTATGACGTCATCCTTTGATTTTAATTTATTATACATGGATTGAACCATAATTTTCAATTCCTCAAACCCAAGTTTGAATCCAAATGAAGTCTTATTGAAAACATGTGCATAGATTTGTGTTTGATTTTTGAAGATTTCAGACATGTTTTCAAGTTTTGAATCAATTTCTGCAACATGATCCAAAATAATTGATTTTTGATTATATACAAAACCGCCCATTTGGTGGACACTTGTAGACAATGATTTATAATTTTCATCCATTTTTTGGTCATAATGAATTTTAAAATAGTTTATCATTTTTGACAATCCTAAAATATTATCATGAATAGAGTCCCATGAGGATCTCAGATTGGTCAGAGAGGCCAATTTTGTATCAATTAATGAAATACCATTGAACAATTCCTTTTTAAAATCATCATCTAATTCTGAGACTATTTCTTGATCTAGACCATTTTTCAGATCAGTGATTTTTTGAGACAGATCATGATTAAAATTCATAACACTTTTATTGAGTGACTTAAAGCCTATTTTGATCCCCTTGATTTCACTAATTAGCTGTGATCCCATTTCCACTGAAAATTTTGGAGAAGTTTTTTGGAACACATGCTTAATGAATGGAGAATGGGTCACCTCATCACTCACAGGAAATGTAAAAGAGTGTATTTCCCTATCATTTTTTACTTCTGCTATGATTAAAATAAAATTGACAACAATTTGAAAATTCATCATTCTTGTCAATAGAAACTTCTTTGAAAATGAAAACTAAATGTCAGTTGAAACAATCTTTGATTTATTGCTTGTATACAAAACAGGCACTGAAATTTACAAGAATTTGGAAATGAATGAAAAGATGTTAAAGCATATCTTTCTTTGATTTATGACTTGGCTGACTTTTTCCAATAACCTTCTACACATATAGCATTTTGATTAAAAGCAGTGTCCAAGTCACTTTCATCATCATCATCTTCCTCAATAGGAGGTGCAGATGATTTTTTGGAAGTAAGTCTTTTTGAGTCTCTAGATTTCTTATACTTCTTAGATTTGACTATGTTGTTCTTTCTTTGCATCATTCGAATTTGAAACTCTTTGCCTTTTGATTTCCTGCGGTATGCCACACATAAACGAAGAGAAATTACTGACAAAACTAACATGACAGATCCGGTAGACCCCATGCCAATCATCATCAATGTTTCAGTGTCCTCCCACCATTCTTCAGGAATTATTGATGACAAAATATTTCTTGCAACATCCACCTTAGATTTAAAGGCATGAGTGCCAGTATTTTTAATTGAAAAAGTTTGGGAACCCACTTTTACTTTAAAGGCACAATCAGAAATTACCAAGCTTCCAGTATTTTCAACATTTTTACATTTTTCACTGTAAGTTATACTAGCTGTGGGTGGGGCTACAACCATTGCATGTTTAATTGGCAAGTATGAAAAACCAAGACATGCATCTATTTTTTGAAATGTGTTTTGAATATTATCAACATTTAGATTAGGTCCAAATAACCCATGACAACACTGATCACTCAGAAGAGACAATTCTTGAGTCAATATGTTTTCCAAAAAACAGCTGGTCAAGTCTTTAACAACCAGAATATTAAAGTTTAAGAATTCACTCGTCAAAATTTTTATTCTAAACGCTTTTGATTTACTGTATTTAATGCACTGAGATTTTATCTTGGTTTTGTCACCAGTAACAGTACAATACCGATCTTCTGAGATCAATACCTGACAGGCTTTTTCTTTCACAAAATTTGTAAAAATTTCAAACAATTATTACAGAACACTGAGAAATTTTACATGACTGATAAATTTTTTTATGAAAACTCAATTTCTATAAACCTGTATTACATTTGTTTTGAGAATGAAAAGGCCTGCCTGATTCTTTAAATAGAATTTAAAAGAATTGATATCCTCAATCAATTTTGGTGCCTTTTTGATAAAGTCCTGCATTACAAACAGTTCTTCTCGAGTAAATGGTGAAAATTTTAAATCTGAAACCACAAGTAATTCCAAAAACACTTCACTTAGACTAGAAGGTAGAAATTTCTTAACAACGACTGACAATTGACTATCAGCTGATGGATAAGCTGAGACCTCAGTGTATAGGGACTGAAAAGCAGTGAAAAGTTCTTTTGCATAATCTATGAAAATCTTTGCTTCATGTGTAAGTTCACTTTTTGACACCTTATCAAGCAAAAATGCAGCCTTGTCACTGACACATAAGCTCTTCACTTTGGTTGAGCTTGAAGTACCAAATGTTATGAGTTTGTCCATGCTTTCAGCATTCAAATTTTGCACAATGAAATCTGTTTGATATTTATGTAAATTTTCATCAGAAGTGTCTGAAACAGTACCAACTATATGGTCAGAACCCACCAAATATTTGGAAGCCACTTGAACTAATATGGGAATTTCCATGTGATATGATTTCTCACTGTAATAGGTACTGAAGGCTGTCAATTCATTGGTGTGGGCTATTTCTGGCAATTTTCCATTCCCTTTCCTGCACTCTGAACCTAGCAATTTTGGAACAGCTTGCACTTCAAAAAACAATTTAGTAGAAAAATGGGGTAGACTTTTAAAGGAAGCCACAGTGAAATAGTCTTTTTTCACTTCAAATAATTGTTCTATGTCAAAATGTTTAATTTTCCCTAAAAGGTTATAAGCATCTTTTATTGTTTGGAGTAAATAGGGTGTGTCCATGTATTCTTGAATGTATACAGCCTTTAAATCTCTTTCAATTTCTTCAGAGCTTGAAAGAAAGGCTGTCTTAGTTTGGCTGTTGCACACCAGATTAATCATTATCAGCACTATTGTTATTATTTGATTTATGTATAACCCTACCATGTTTCAAATCTTTGTTGTAGCGAAACCAAAATGCAAATGCATTTCTGCATCTCGGTATTACAATTTATATCTTCCCTTTTTGCAGTTGCAATTGGAATTTTTGAACATGACAATGCACATGTCATGCATTTCTTGCATTATGCATTAACATTTGAATTGTCATCCGGGGCATTTGTTACAATTTCTCTTATTTTTGCATTCTCAGGGCACATCAACAGGTATCATTTTCTTACAAAAACATTCTTAAATTGTAACCCCTGAATTTAACTGGATGACAAGACACATTTTCATTTTGGTTTAACTCTATTTTCAACACCCAGAACAATTTTTATTGGAATAAAATAATTCATTTTCATGAATGGAATAGGGATAAGAAAAATATGCAATGCAAGTCATTCATCTTTTGCAAAGTTATGCATTGCAAGTCATCCTTCTTTTCAAATATTTCCTTCTCTAATTGTAACCTCTGGTTAGCTCAATTCTTTACAAATTTAATATTGGAAAAGAAGGGTAAATTTTACTCAAAGGAGCACATCAATTTTATTATTACATTCATTTTATAGATTAAATCAAGTTTGCTACTTTTGGGTTAAGTTGTAAGGATTCAATTTTGAAATGTTTTCAATATCACTTTTAGAAAATGCCAGTCATTCCTTTTTGCACAATTTTCAATGCCAAAAATAAAGGGCAACTCATGTTCTCTAAATTAAAAATTAAAGGAAGACTGACATTAAAAATAATATTTCTCCAAAATATAAAAAGTAATAAAAACCTATAAAAACTTTCAAATAATCCCTAAAAAACATATAGATGATAGTAAAACAACCAATATTGTATGTAGAAGAAGTAATCAGAATTTCTGGTGAAACTCCAGGAGAGATTTACTCATGTAGAATAAAATAAGAATGATTTAGATTGATGTAATCCTTTCTTTAATGGCAACACTGATGTTGTCATTTGCCTATAAAAGGAATTTTTGAACAATCAATAAAGAGTTCTGTAAAAACCACCAAATAGTGAAGACTCTTATTTCAAAAAGTGTGATTATTAAAATCCAAGGGAATATAAATTTTTGTCTTAATTGTTTTAAATTGTCATAAATATTACAGAACCAAGTTTAAAGAGTGACAAATTATTCCCAAAAAGTCTACCAAGTGATAGACTTAGTTAATAACTCAATCAAACCAAACTACTGATCAATCAAGTCAAGTCCCAAGGGATCTTATGATATTGTTGCAATCTAATTATAATTGATTGCCCAAAAAGTTGTTATCCAAGTTGTTCAAGTGTTCTGTCCCTGCACCAATCCAGAGAGCTGAGAGAGATTTGTCCAATCTCTCCACATTGAAGTCAAGGAAGTGTTCATCTGTTCTTGCACCACTCCAGAGAGCTGAGAGAAATTTGCCCAATCCAAACCCAGTGAGAGAGATTTTCCTTATCCAGAAATCATTTCACCTGTCCACCAGTATTGCATCGTGAGGGAGAATTGTTCAATCCAGAAGAGCATCCAAGAACATCAATCCAAATCTGTTTGACATCGAGTTGAAAAGGTAGGCAATATACAAACTTGCATTCAGAATTAAAGGGCACTTATTTTTGTAAATTTATTTGTTTATCCACCAAGTTGTACAGAGGTTTCCTTACCGAAGGAAGTCATTTGTGCAACAAATGGTGTCCACACGGGAGGGAAAAAGAAATCCAAACAATTAATTGTGCGACCTTCTTACTTTTTTTGTCTTGCTTTGTCTACTCTATTTTTGTTAATTTTGTTTAACTCTTCCTTAAAATGGCAGCTTCCAATTTGCCTCAGGATCTTTTGAAACTACTTTCTGATAAATATCCATTTTATCCCAAAGTAGTTACACGTTATAATTTTGATGACTTTGAAGCATATGAAAATCTGCTTGTTAAATTGGAAACTGATGAGGATTTATCTGATGATGATCGTAATGAGTTAAGAAAACAAATTGCAGCCATAGAGACTAAAACTTCGGCCCTCATTGAGCAGAAGTTAGTAAAAAGTGAGAAAGATTCACAAAAGTTAGAGGAAGAAAACAGTGATTTACATGAGCGTTTAAAGGAAACTGAAATAAAATTAAGAGAATCTGAGAGGGAAACTGGAAATTCATCTGCTTTTGAGGAAGAGTCCAAAGCTCGTAAACTTGCTGAAAGAGAATTAAAATCAACAAAAGACAATTTGAGACAACTTCAAAAACAACTTGACAATCGTGGGGAAACATTGACTGAAAGAAATTCTGTCTTTAAGACTCTTCAGACTAATACGGAAATTCTATTAAGTGATAACAAAGATGAAGTTGAGGCTAAAAAGAAAGACTTGGAGAAAGTAAACTTTGAAAATCTTAGGGATGACCCATCAGACTTACTTGACTTGATCACAAGACATGAGGCGGAAAAGAATTTACCTGCTTTACCAAACTTTAGAGTTTTTCCACCCGAAATTGATGAGGAAAATGGAACTGACTTAACGAGTAAGTGTGAAAAGCAAATAGCACATTTCACTGGAAACAGACCCTACACTGGTGTAAATGATAACTACTCAATTGAGGATTTGCTTGAATTCGCAAGCAGGATAACCATACAAGAGAACCTAAATCGAACTGGTTTCCTCAATATGATTCAGCGTATTTTCAGTCCTAATTTACGCTGGCTCATATTATACTTCAAGTCGGAAAATGTAAAAATTTTAGATATATTTAATGTGCTTCAGCGCTATTTCACTACAAATCATAGTCAGTCAGTTGCAGAGAGAAAAATTGATGGAATTATTGCATCTCCCAGATATCAAGATATTTCTAAAAACATTGAGTCCATTCTAAATGTAGCTATACATATTGTGGACAATGAGAACAGCGACAATATGGCTTTTGGACTTTTATCTTGCAAAACATTTTTAAAGAAATATGCTGGCATTGAAACTACTAACAAAATTTATGAGTCTTATAGAGATTTTAAAAGATTGAGAAGTAACCTTCATAAACAATCAGTCAGTATCTTACTTATGCAATTTTTGAATATAGTAAAAGAAAAATGTGCTCATCTTACTACTAAGAAAAGTCACCAAGAAGAAACAAGAAATACTGGCGCAAGAAGAAGAAATTGGTACAATGAGAACAATAACTCAAGAAATACCACTAGACAAGACAGAAACAACAAGAACAACAACAATGGACAAGATAATAACAATAGACATCCCAATAACCATAACCACCGCAATGAAAATCATAACCAAAATGGCAATAATAATGGCAATAACTCAGGAAATCGCAAAGTAAACTACAATTATAATCCTAATCAGAGAAACCAAAATTATCGTCCTCAAAACCAATGGAACAACCAGCAGGGCCAGCGGTTTATGAGACCTTATTTTCCTGGTAGAGGAGGGTTTGGAGGACGTCCAAATTATTATAATCAGCAAGGGTACAGGGGCAACCACCGTAATAATTATAGACCTAACAATAACCATAATAATCAGTACAATAATGCTGTAAATACAAATGGACCTCAACCAAATTCTCCTCCCCAGCGTTTCCAAAATGAAACTGTAAATGTAACTCAGGATGCTAGGCAAAACACTAGTCATGTCTCTATGATTAAAGAACAACCTTTTTAGAAAAGCTGCCAGTCCCAGGCAGCATATCAAATTGTGAGACCACTAAAAAAGATACTTCCAATTTATCCTTTACTTCAAATGTCAATATAACTAAACAAAGACTTAAAACTTTTAATGAAACAACTGACAAATTACACGAAACCGATTTTGACTTACAAACAATTCATCTCATTTCAAATATTAATCCAGATTATGTTATTGATTCATCTCTGTTATTCAAACATCTATTAAAAACTGTTGATGACATTTTCATCAAAATTCCAGATCCTAATTTGATTTTTGGCTTGACTTTTCTCTTATCAATGATAGTATGGTTGATTTTTAATTATCAAACCATTTCATTCCTATTTTTGGTTCTTATTGTTTTCTATAGATCATTACAATTTTTACTAAATAGATTAAAATTTGTTCAAATGAAAAGAGTTTTCAGAAAAAGATTAATTCCACTGATGACTAAATACAAGGCAACCACTTTAAATCAACTCAGCCACAATTTAATGTCACATCGACAGCACTTGCAACAACTTAGAGATTCATTTAATAGATTTCACCATCACTTGAGATGGGATAAAATAAATTCTCTCAATTATGAGTATGATGAAACTGATGATCCTGAGAATCAAGTCAATCATGAGTTTATCCTTTTTGAGGTAGACAAAAAACCACACATTGAGTGCAACACAGATAAAAATCCTGAAAATCTAATCACTCTGTTGATCGATACCGGGAGCGCATTTAATTTAGTTAACCAGTCTTTATTCAACTTTATCAACAGAAACAACCAATACAGGTTGTCCCAAAGTGATATTAATTTATCTGCGCACAATTCAGAACCTATTCAGATTTTGGGAAAAACTCAACTGCCACTTATTTTTAAAAATAAAGAGGATGAGGAAATAAAATTCCAAGCTACTTTCTATGTCACTGCAGATTATAATTCACCTTGTTTGTTAGGGTCACAATTTTTGAAAAAATATAAAGGACAATTGCAATTGACAGACAATGAATGGTCACTATTTTTAACCCAATTTCTGAGAACTGATGAAATTGAACCTTATGTCGAAAATTGTGTTTATACTGATGATTATTATGCTTTAGAACCAGGGGAAACTTGTCCTATAAGAATTAAAATACCTGGTTGCACTCAAAGTGGGAAAATTGACATAGATTTCGTTAATCCTTCAATTTTTTGCGATGCAATGTTAAGGGTGCGTAAAAATAATAATCGAGATTTTGGAATTTTAATTTGTAACAAATCACAATATCCATTAAAGTTAGCTCCTGATGAAATTATTGGAAGGGTCAGATTTTTCAAACAATCTGAATTAGCCCCACTCCATTATATTCAATCTTTAATGCAGTCACTTGACATTCCCATTAATAAGATTTCTAGATGTTTCTGCATGGATAACACTCATGTGGATCCTTACATCTGTTTTCTAACTGATAGTTATAATACAATTTTTGCTCAAAACACTCATTTCACAGGTAGTTTACAGGGTATACCTTCTTACCCCATAAAGAGGAAAGCGAATGAAATTTTCTTCTCTAAAATGCAATATGAAAAAATGTCAAGTGATTACATTAGCAAAATATTTTCTGCATTGAAAATTGATACCACCAAAGAATTTATCATATACTTAGAAAAAGAGCGCCTGCGCAAACAAGAGCTAACAATTATTTCAAATCTCAGAAAAATTCCTAATCTGAAACTTACTTTAAAGATTTGCAACCTTTGCCCCTTGCATCGAAAACTGAACCTTGATTTAAAAAGATCAACAGATTTAATACTAACTTTTACTGAGTCACAAATAACGAGCAGAACCAAATTTTTCAACCGTTATTACAAATATTGTATCAAAGTTATCTATAACTTTTTTGACTCTGAAAGATTTCCATTAGGAGTAACATTATTAACAGAAATCCCTAGAACATTATTTTCAAAAGATTTGAAGGCCGAGACTATAAATGATGATGACATAGCTAAAATGTATAATATTATTAATAATCTCATGTATAATGAAATAAGCATCACCTCTCTGAGCAAAATTCGTGTAAAAGTACCAAAAACTGATAATTACCAGTTGATGGTAGCTTTGCTACAACGTACCTTTTTGAAATATGATCATCTCATGACCCGGTGGAAAGGCAAGTTCTCCAATTCTTTTGATATATTAGAATGTAAACTGTGTGAATCTAATGATCAGTCAGAAACATCATGTGCTATTAATTCATTTTTACACGCTCGAAATGATTTTATTTGCGATTTTTGCGTTTTGGACCTACAGTCCATGTGCCAGAACACCACCGGGAAAAAGATTCACCAAATCAATGAAGATGAAGAATGCTCCGTGGATAACTTTTTATCATATGTCAACGCCGTTAATGAAACACTTCCAAAAGATGTGGAAGAAATCAGCAACCTTGAGGGTGAGAGAGTTAGATTAGAAGATGTTCCTTACCGTTTCCGGCCTGGACCCATGGCACCTGCCAGTAGTACTGGATCCTCGGAAATTGAAGAAATAATTGAACCTGAAGGGATTGGATCAGTATACGATCCGGAAAAATCACCGCCAATAAACAAGGAAGTCACTCACTGGAGTCAAGTCATGGATATGTCCCAAGTTAAACAAGAATACAGATCCCGCCTCGCCGAAATTTTTGATAAACATCAAGATGCAATTAGTTTAGGTGACCATGATGTCTCAAAAATAAAGAACATGGAACCCGTGGATATCGAACTGAAAGATCCTGGAGCTACAGTTCATGGTAAAATTTACCCAGTTCCCAGAAATATGAAACTTATAATGGAGGATTTCCTGGCAGAAGGAGTAAGACTGGGAAAATTTTTTCCCGAGTCGTCCAGCACATGCAGTCCCATCTTCGTTGTGGCTCGAAAAAGTCAATTCAAGGATGAATTACAGAAACTTGGAAATGAAATCCTGGAACTCCAGAGGCAAGGTAAACATGTTCCAGAAGAATTAATTGCAGCTGCTAGAAAGAAAGCTAGATACGTCATAGATTATTCCGGAGTAAATAAACTTTTACTCCTGCAATCAAATGATTTTTTATCCACAAAAAATTTAATATCCCAACTGGACAATAAATATTATGTAAGTCTTTTTGATGTCCGGAGATTTTTTGAGGGTATTGAATATACGGAAAGAGCCTCCAAAATTGCCGCTTTTACATGTGAATATGGAACCTTCTGTCCCAGAAGAGCTGTTCCAGGACTTAGCAATCTTCCTAGTGCCTCCAGGACGATAGGACAGAGATTACTGAATCGAATGAGAATGTCACTAAAAGATCCCAACAAAGTACAAGTTCTCAGTCTGGTTGATGATTTTATATTATCCAGTGTGGACAAAGATATTGAAGCTCATTTTGAAGCAATAGAAATGTTCATGGAAGCATGCGCTCATTTTGGACTTAAACTATCAATTGACAAATGCAAATTCATTACGGATTCGTTTATTTACTTAGGGAATATCGTTGAGTTTGTCTACATAAAAGACCAAGATGCCATCAGTAAAGAAATGGACCATGAAAATGTGTTACCGGGAAACGGCCCCGAACCGGTGGGACCGGAATGGGAGAGAGTGGCCAGATACAAACCAAGGACAAACTTACCGGAACTAGTATCATTTCTACTTTCCATGGAAATTACTTCAGTAAAACACTGTCAAAAAGCTATCGGATGTATTCAGTACCTCGCGTCCTTTTGCAAAGATTTAATGAACGATGTCCGACCATTATACACTCTAATCTCTAAGAAAAATGTAAAATTGAACAACCAGGTGATTTGGACGGAACCACTGCGAAAACATTATGAAAATGCCTGCAAGAGTTTATTGAACATCAACTTCCTATTAATTCCATCACCCGAATGCAAGATCGTATTGAGCTGTGATGCCTCATTATTGGTAGCATCTGGAAGTTGTCAAGCTTTAACTCCTGGAAACAAAAGAATGGTATGTGGTTACATCTCTAAACGCCTACCAACTTATGTAAAATACACCTTTCTCAGTTATATGGTCGAATTGACCACAATTAATATAGTGGCCTTTTACTTCCGTGATGTCATATATAATTTTGGACCATCATGCTATTTTTGTACAGATAGCAAATCCATTATTTATGCAAAACTCCAGTCAAAAATCACCAATTATCAAAACCTTTGCTCTCGCCTTCTTATAAGACTCAATACATATAACTTATCCTTTTTGACATGGAGATGGAGAAATTCAAAACTTATTACCTTCAGTGATTCCACTAATGTATTATATGACCTAATGTCCAAGGACAAGAAACTCAATGGAGAATTTGGGCGAAAACATTTCAGCAATTTTGAGCCACATGTCATAGAGAAAAATGAAGATATTATAGAATTCATCAAGAAACATCCTGAAGAAATTAAGGTTGCCTCTCCATTTTGTCATCTATCAGTTTTTAGCATTCAAACATTGGAAAAATGCATGAGTGCTGACTTGTTGCCCTTCTTTGAAAGCCCTGCAGACTTAGTAAAGGCATTAAAGATAAGAAACTTGGATAAGCAACATAAATTACAAAAGGCTATTGAAGAAGACAAAAAGAAAGACATAAAACAGAAAATATCAAACATATGTGAAAACATATGTTCCTACAAAATCAACAATGTCAACCTGTTTAGAAATACCCACTATAATATCGCCAAGATAATAGAAGAACAGAGCAAAGACCAAGTAATCCAATCACTCATCAATAGAATTCAAGATAATGATAGAGGCAGAGATCCAAGATTTGTGTATTTGAACAATGTATTATTCAGAAAGAAAAAACCAAACCTAGGAAATGACAGATCAAACTTACAAATAGTCTTGAATGAATATTTAGCAAGTAACATTGCATTAATGATCCATGTGTATTCAATCCACAGTAATAGTGAAAGATTATTAAAAATTTTCAGAAATTTCTTTTACTACAAAGAAATTAAACCAATATTTCAGACCTTGAATTCAGTATGTCGAAATTGTCAAGTGAATAAAGAGAATCCTCACAACCGGTTTTTGCCATCAGGTTTTGTACCAAGAAGCACCAGTCCTAATGAACATTTTTCATGTGATTTCATACATATGAAAACATATAAGTGTCCAGTTACCAATCAAAAATTCAAAAATTTATTCATTTTAACTGATAATTATACCTCCACCAGCATTTATATGCCCTGCACTGACATGAAGGAAGATACCGTAATTTCATGTATCGATAATTTGCTGCAAGTAAATATTTACCCTAAAATATTGTCTTTTGACAACTATAGTAGTTTCCATGGGCAAAAACTTACCAAATATTTGGAAGAAAGAAACATATCCCAGAAATTTTTCTGCGTCCGAACACCTCGAGCATCAAGAGCTGAACAAGGAGCAAAAATAATAAGAAATTGTTTACGCTTTTTGCAGGCAGCGAACAAAAAACCTTGGAAAGAAAATCTGTCATTAGCATCAGCTCTTTTAAACCGCTTACCAAAACTTAATACAGATCAGATGTTGGAGCTGAAAAGCCCTATAGAAATCAATGTATCAGATAACTACAGTTTATATTGTCCTACTCTAGACATAGCTCCAATGACTGAAAATGAAAAGAATAAAAGCAGAAGAGAATGGGAAAAATTTTGTCAAATGTATAATCGTAGCAAAAGAATAGAAATTGAGATCAATCAAGAAATTTATCATAATTATCCAGCATCACTTACACCGGGTGATCATGTATTAGTTAGGTATTTATTCAAAAAAGATAAACAACATCCAATTTGGATACCTCGCACCTACCAAGTGGTGGAAATTCATGGATTACAAGCAACCATCAGAGACATTTATGGAAAAGGTGAGACAAAGAAATGTCACTTGAACCACCTAAAAAGAATTATTAAAAGACCCACTGGATTGTTTAGAAAATTGTACAAACATTTTGACAAATCTCTGTTGAAACACTTGGATACAATTGATTATAGTTTTGGAAATACCATACCAGATCATTTCCTAAGTTATGAAACAGCCTCCGAAAATGATCCAGATGCACAGACTGACAGTAGTCAAGAAGAAAATAATGAAAACCAGCCTCAGTTAGAAAGTGAAAATAACACTGAAAGATATTACAATTCAGAAAGATCAAATACTGATGGGAACATGGAAACATATAGTAATACTTCTCAAAGAACAAATAATCGGATCAGTGAAACAACAACCTCAAATGTAAATGATCAAACATCAAATTACAGATCTGAACATAATAGAGATTCTGAAGATCATTCTGATATTGCCAGCAAAACTTCAGTAAAATTTAGTTCTCAATCCATTGACAAAAATTTCTTTGATACTTTAAGTGAAACATACTCTAATTTCAAAACTAATAACACTGAGTCAATTCTTGATTTAGATGATGATGAAATACAAAAATTATCAACAAAATCCAATAAAAATTCTTCCAAGACTTCTGAATCTAAACCAGTTAAGCATGACAATAGTAGAACTTATGACTTCCCTGACTCTATCAACTTACAACACTCAGACCAATCAGAAGACGTGAAATCTTCAATTGACAAACTAAAGAAATATGTTTCAGCAAAATTTCCCAAACTTAAAAATAGATTATTAAGAAAACTTGTCCTAGTGAAATAATTCTTTATTACCACCTTTCCAGGTGAGTCAAGATGTCCATCAATGCAAGGGTTAACTTGCAATCACGTAGACAAGTGATATGGTCCTCCATAAAAAGACATGTTGGATACAAAAATCATCTTCCAGTCACCGAACCATTTATTCAACCAATGTATATGGAACATTTCCCAGACAAGATTTCAATTCGTGACCCATTCATCATAGCCACCATATTCTCAATTATCAGCGGGCTCGCAGTTTACTACTTCGAGTCACATATGTTAGGTATGGTTCTAACAATGTATTATATTGGATTGATCCAATACAGGATGAGATTTGATAATAACCGCGATTATAACGAACTATATAGAGTGGTTGCCAGAGATATGAGTTTCTCTATCTGGAGACAAGTAATTAGATGTCAATCTATGTTAACATCTATGAAGAGAGAATTGAAAAATGGCAACCGCTCCAGAAGAAGAAACCGTGAAAGACATCAACCCAATCAGCCTAGTAGATCAAGTCAACATAGCAATAATGACATGCTCGGTTCTCAAACTCCACCAAGAAACAGAAGGATGGTGACTAAATGTCGTCCCCCAACCAGAACCAGAAATAGTAATAGTAACAACCAAGAAAACTCAGATGTGAATGAAGAATAATATGCTTGTCTCAAAATGATAATAATTTTTACTTGTAAATGTAATTCAGTCTTTTATATATGATAGAAATAAATAGAGGAATTCATTTACCAAATTTGAACTGGTATAATATTACTCAAATCTTGGAAATTTTGTCTACAAACTGATAAAAATATGGTATCATTTTAAAGCCACAAAAATCAAGAAATGTGTATCAAATTTATCTGTAGTAAAATTTATACTTTTTCTAAAAAATTGATGAAACAACAGTTAAAAGGTTTTTTGAAATTTTGAGCAATAAAATTCTTTACACTTTTATGAGAAATTTTAAGTAATGAAGAAAAACATTTGGTATCTCCATGATTGACAATCACCATTTAGATTGTAATTTTTTTTATTTTTATCACATCTTTCAGATGATGGTCAGAAAAATGTTACTTAAATGCAAAGAGTGTCGAGAGAAAAAGGTAAAGAGGAAAAATCTAAGAAAAATCTCCAATAAGAGGATAAAAAACTCTTGCGATTTTTGTGGTAAAAAGATTGAACCAATGGATACATCCTCCAAGTATTCCCAATATTCATATGAGGAAATGATTGGTTGTAGAAAATGTAGAAAATGTGTGCCATTGCACAGTTTTAAACAACACATAAGTAATGTGCATAATCGACAAAGGTACAGGCCATGCCCCTTGTGCACCAGAACCTTCACTAGTGCGACTAGATTACGACATCACATATCTGGTGACCATGAAAATCAACCTTTTAGATGTACTGAATGCGACAAAACATGTACTGACCTTGGTGGGATGAAACGACATTTCAAAACACTCCATACTGACCATGCAACAAGAAAGGAGTATGCTATTTGCAAATATTGCAATACCTGTATGATAGCAAATTACCTGGACCGACATATCAAGATGAAACACATAAAAGAGATAACATTCAAATGTAACTTTTGTAACAAATATTTGGCTACAAGTTACTCACTGAAGGAACACATTTCTGCAAAGCACACCATGACTATAATACACAAATGTAAATTGTGTCCCAAATCTTACAAACACAGAACAAACTGCATACGTCACATCATGGACCATCATGGACTACAATCACATGCCGAAGCTAGAACTTATGCTCTTACTACAAACTCTTAATTTCACACTTCACAACCATGATTGTTTTCTCACTATCCTTTCAAACACAATCAGGGGCCAGTAGTTGTGTCTTAATGTAGTTCTGTCTTACTTTTCTAATTTTACATATTTTCTTACCAGCACCATGGCTTTGGACTTATTCTTCATAGATGACAATCAGTTATTAGAAAGACTTCTCGACCTCCATGGATTCAAAGAAGATTTTCAATACTACTTAATGAAGTACCTACCACAAGGATTTGGTCAGACTCTCAACACGAAAGATTTCCTTCTACACCTAGTAACCCAAATTCGTAATTACTATCTCAAACATCTTCCAAGTGATTTCCGGAAAAGTCCATCAATTTGTCAACTTCTTTTCAAACACTCACATGTTAAAATGTATGAATTAAGATTTGAGAAAGCTTTAAAAGAAAACAAAGCTTCTCCCAACATCCAAGATTATATATTAGTCATCCAGGAGGTAATGATTGAGAAATTAAATACTTACTTGAACTCAATCAATCAACCTAGAACCTATAAATGTAAAGCCAGGAGGGAGCTACGAGCTATTTTAGATACCTATGAAACATACAAAAATGGGAAAAATCCAATGGATGGTATTTTAGAACCACTTTTCACCAAAGGTGTAGGAGATTTAGATAACCCGTCACAAGAAGATAGAGATTATACTTTGATGCGTCCAAACAAAGACAAATACAAAACTTTATTAGTAAAAGGACTCCGAGGACGAGTTTCTTATGAAAGATGGGAAGAGTGCTCACCGGACTTTATTAAACAGATCAGCGAAAAGGTTTCCAGCAGCTCATCAAAAACAACTACTAAACAAAAAAGAAAATTCACTGGAGAAGACCAGAATAAGAGCAACCATCCAGAAAAGAAATCAAGAAAAGACAATTAAACAACAAGTAAAATATGATCATAATTACTAATGTTGTAAGAATAAGAAGTTCAAAATTGAAATTACGATATGATTTTATATTTTGTAGGCAACCAAGAAATTCAGTGTTAAAGTTCTCAAATGATCGTTCATCTTAGTATAATCCATTACAATTCGAGATAGTTTTCAAGATTTTACTACCATAAAAAGATCAGAAATTTTGAACAACTTAAGTTTTGATCTGCAATTTCAAAAAACTGATAAATTTCCCAAATTTGATAAATATTTTTTCTGAAACTAGCTAACTTGAATAGACTATTATTGAACAAAAATTATAGCCTTTTTCTAAGGATTTTAAATCATAAGTTTGTTCCAATTGTATACTTTTTTACTGTATTATATCTCTCATAATTGAAATAAGAATATCTGAAAGACAACTATCCATATTTTATTTTACATAGAATACACTCAATTTTTTATATAAGCATCTACCTTAATTTTTTGATTAGCAATTAAATGAAAAGGAGAATTATGGCTACAACATAAAAAATTGACATTTCTAGGATAGGATGCTTGTATAAAGAAAAAAGAGTGTATTATAGGAAACTTGAAAAATGGGAATATCATAATCAAAAAGGTGTATTATCAGTCAGAAATATGAATTACTTTTAGTAAAAATGATCTCCACCAGCCTAGATTTCAGGGAAACAATATTATTTTAAGCTTATTACCTTTTCCAAGCAGTATTTTTCTTCCTTAAAACAAAATCCAAACAATAAATCTTCCTAATCTTCTATTGAAGTTAAGCAATAAAGAGGATGTGAATCCCACACTTTCACTCTTCTTATAAAATGAAAGAGTTTTGCAAAATAATTTGCAAGTCATCTAAAATGACTTGGAAAATGACAACAGGAATTTCATTATACACACCTTTTTAAAAAGAATATTCAATTTTTTAAGCATTAAGTAGTTATTAAGTAAAACAAAGCCTGTACTGCAGTAAATTCTAAAATATTTGAAAATTGAAGGCTTATTATTCTTGTATTGATCTTCATATAAGAAGGAAAAGAGTGTACTCAATATTTTCTAAAAAAGGAACATGTAAAGAGAAAAGTTGGATAACAATTTGGGCTTTCAAAATATGTCCATTCTGAGAGTACCATTAGAAAGAGCTCAAAAAATTAGGAGGGGTCATTGAAATACAATTTTTTTGTTCAAGGCTTCTAAATACCTTTAAATCGAATTTTAAGCTTCAAAAACTAAAAACAAAACAGGATTTAGGCGAAATTAATCGATCAAAAAATAAAAACGTCCGTCCTGACTTCGTTAGTTGACGGATTTTCAATCGGAAAGTTGCGTTGGAAAGATCTTGAAAAATTAGGGTTTGGTCATAGAAGTAAAATTTTTCGTACGAGGCCTCCAAGTACCCGTAAATGACGATCAAAAGTTACGAACACAAAAACTTGCCTACTTTTTAGCTCCAAAAATCATAAAAAATGAAACTTTGAGCCCAATTACTTTCCTAAATCAAAAGTGCAATTCCATATGTAAGTCTACAACATATAACTTTTACCCTGAATTAATGTTATAATTCAAAAACTTCAAATTTTATTCAGAAAAATCTGGCGCCTAGAAACTCTATCTTTTTCCTTTTTCAGTCAACCCAGTTTGAATTTCCCTCTTTTTCCATTTCTTGCTGCTCTGACATAAATTCAAAATGGTTTCTACAGCCCACTT